>JAOQML010000002.1:9401043-9414113 GCA_027568935.1 Erythroxylum urbanii
AAATATTTCATAAAAATATATTATTAGTCATATAAATTTAAATTATAAATAAGCAAATATTAAATTAAAGTAAGAAGAAGACGTTACATTGAACTTGCTTTCTATTAATTAAGGATATAGTGAAAAATAATAATTATCAGGAGGTTATTAATGGAAAGTAAAATTTCTACCGCAGAAGCACTTTCTTACCGCAATCCTTTCTGCTTATAAATTCTGCGGTGGCACTACAGTTTTCTCCAACCTCCGGTTGTTCACCACAGATCCAAACATGTAACTGCGTTTGAAAACTGCGGTGGATAAATACTTATCTCCACCGCACTGCAGATTCAAACGCAGCCTTTAACAAAGGTATTTACTTCTTCAATTTTAATAGTATAATCCGATTTTTCAAAAAATTAAAATTATGTTTACTGATAAATTTGATCCTTTTAAGAGATTTTCTAATTATTAATAAATTTCAAAATTTTTATGATCTATTATTCTATCATTAGTACTGTAGGCAGAGACATTAAAAATGGACTTAATTATTGTAAATAAATCTATATATAAGCAATTCAATACTTTCCAAGTATAAGTTTCAAGTTTATGCTCAGTTAAGCTGTCAACATGTTAATGCTTGAAGTTGGTAATGAGCATGAACTACATGGAGTTCATAGAAGCCCTAAAATGAAGAAATAATTTCAAGGAGTCCTTCAGTTTGCAATAGCAGGCGCTAAAGCCCGAGTTAGCATAGCCATGCAGTACGGAACGTCAAAATTCAAGCACGTGGGGATTTCTGCAAGATACACATTCACCCAGCCAGTGTAGCGATAGATTACTATAAACACACCAATTAACCGCACGAAGCTTTATAACACATGCTACGCATCGTTTAACTATTCCAACAACAAAGCAAATTCTTTCAAAATGCCACGATAAACCCAACAGTAGAATTTACATCAGGTACAGAGTTCATTAGAATGGTGAAGCCATGTTCAGGTTTTTGAGCATAGTCTTGGCTTTGATATTAATCTAGTAGTTCCCCATCTTCCACCATCAATTTTCTTCCACAACTCGTATGGACAAACCCATGAACTTTCATTGGTGTAACTTCACCACGTAATATACTAATGCATACCACCTTATACTTTTATAGAGGCCTCTCCTCTAATTACTGGTCTAGTAAATAACATGTTAAATCCATTGCATATACTCTGAATCGTCAATAGAACACTATGTCAATGTATTAACAAAGAGTAACAGTCTGGGAAGATTCTCAAGAGCCAACGTGAAAATTGCACCAAGCACAAAAATCAACCCAAAGGCTACCAATATTTTTGCAATGTACAAAAAGCTGATTCCTGGCTTGACAACTGCCTTCCTACTATGCGTACCATCGGATGTCCGCTGAGGAAAAAGAGGGAGATTCGATTTATGTCAGGTAAGAAAAGTGTAATCAAAGATTTCCAATATAAGGAATTGAAATAAACACCATAATAACACCAAAATGATGACATAACTGCTAGCCTTGTTCACAAAATACCAGCCTTAGAACCTCAAATTCCAGAAGATCAGGCTTAAGCCCTAAACAGATTAAGTCAACATTGGAAGCGAGTCAAGATTGTGAAAATCGTGCTGTATGGCATTGCAGGCACCTTTTGTCTAATTACTGCTCACCTGAGCATTGAACTAGGAAATTATTGAACAAATATTTAAGAAGTAGCCAAATTGAGTATTATTGGTAAACCAACAAGTACATTTGCAAACAAGTGCAAATAGAAGAATCAATTGAAGATAAGGAGAGATATGACCGTTTTGACTTAATTTATTCAATGTTTATATAGGCCTAAAGATATAATAGGAGAGAAGAGCTATAAAATTCAGAGGCAGAAAGCAGAAGAGAGAGCGCTAGCAAAAACTTGGAACAAAAGGATCCTTTTAAAGGTCAATCAAGGCAACATAATGTCCAATGAACGGGAGCTAAATCAAGCAGAAAGGAAAGATTCTAGCAACCAAGGCCAACTTGAACTCTACTACGAGCCTAATAAATAAATTGTTGATTGTCTAAGAAAAATTTCAGCGCAAATTGCATGTCCAAGTTTTTGAAAAAGCATGCAAATTTTCTTTATTGTGCTACTAACAGCTGACCAAGCAGTGAATTTCTAACTTTATTGTGCTGCAGTTAATTATATATTTCTGATGGAAATATTCTCAAGAAAATCTTTTGGCGAATGGAATTTAAAAATGTTTTAATAAGGCAAAACACTCAATGCAAATTCAGACCAGAGAATTTTAAAACTCGTACCATTTTATTAAGGATCTGTGTTGGAATCAGCTGAACATGCTCCTTTTTCCTAATACCTACTTTTAGAAAGAAAAAAAAGATATTAGTAACCCAACATCCAACTGCTGTATTCAATAGCTGCTTAACAGAACATGAGACATGATAAGAGGAATGACTTACAACCATAATCCAGCTCGGTAACTGTTTGTAACTTCCAACCATCACCATAATTCACAAGAACTGCATCAGGGCCAAAACTTATAGGTTCTTCCCCATCCTTAACTGCTTCAATGTACAAAACAATGGGGGCACCATCCTCCAACTTTCTGTTTATCAGAGAAACGGCAAATCCTGCCTTGCTACCCACTGCAAAGCGGCTAGTCTTATGTGAACTTTTGCACAGGACCTCCACAATCTATTGCATAAACCAAAATCAATACAGTCAAAATCCCTAGCAAAAATAAAAAGGCGCAACTCCTCTTAAGTTAGTCACAATGATTAACTTAATGACCCGATCATTGGTCATATTATCACAATCATAGCCTCATACATAGTTATGGTGATATCATCTAAACATAAACTAAATGAGCTTTCGAAACATCCGCCCCTATACAAGAATTATTTCATATCATCCAGTTCAAGAAACAGCTAGTCACACAATCACAGTTTGCTTTCCATTGAATGCGATTAAAATACTATTTCAAAAAGGGGGGAATCAATCTTTTACCGTAGACATAAATCAGTGTCCTATCAGTTATATTTACGTACAATTCAAAAAACTACGAAGTGAATGTCTGCCCATAACCCTTCCATGCGCGTCTACCATAACAAGCCTATGATAATCAGCCCTATCCGAGAAATCCCAGAAGTCATCAACGTTGACATGAATCCCGATAACCACAGAAAATTCACCACTCTAACTCGCATCCAATTGGATAAATACATAAAAGTACATAATTATATATATATATATATATATGGAGAAGAAAGAGTACGGGAGAAGGAGGCAGGGTAGATTCAGGCTTTGAGTCTTCTTCTGCCATGGACATCAAACTTCATAAAATGAGAAAGGACTGAACCATTGGATGTAAAACCGAACAGACAATACTATGATTGACAAGGAGACGGGAGAAGAAGAGATTAACCTGAAATATGGGCCGAAGAAGCCCTAATTAGCAGCAATTGAATGGGCCTTCTAATGCAATTCGGCCTGATTTGTTTTTTTAATTTTTTATTGCTGCCATGGACACACAACCTAGTAATTCGCGGTTTATTTGGATTGTGAGATTAGCGGGAGCAACGAACAAATTGAAGATGCATAAATTGACCATCACAAAATTTACAGCACTGGAATTGTATAACGATTATTCTTCACTTCAATATAGCTTAACGGATGGCAGAGAGAGGGGAATTTACAGGATAGATGTAGTGAACAACGGAAGCCGGCTCCTGAAGTTTATTTCCAATGAATGTAGTCGTACAAAATCATTATTTTATCGACTTCTTGTTTGGCAGGTATTGTCATTGATTGATACGTAGGAGATTACAGATTTGATAACATAGAGAACAAAGGTTATGTCTGACATTCTCTGCTTAACATTTTCTTCATACATTCTCGTCGAATTTTGCGTTTTTTGTCTTTTCTTGGGGGCTCTAAAAGAAAAAGCAGCAGTCATTTTCTATCGGAGGCAAATAATACCAGAGATCATCTTCTCGTTAAATAAGCAAGCAGACCGAAAAGGTTTTAAGCAATATTCCCCTCATCAATATATGTAAAATTCGGATTTGACTGAAAATGTGTATATGCAAACACCAAAATTTACGAGAATTTGCATTTCTTGGAAAGTTGAAATAGCCAAATAGGCATGCATACAAGTATAGGACTACAAACGCCTTCGAGATTTCCAACTAGAGCTCCTTATATTCCACCGGAAGAATACAACTACAAGACTGCCTTCCTACTTGAGCTAGGCAACAGTTCATAACTTAGTGCTTGTCCCAATCCTTCAATTTCTTATTTCCTTTGGGTTTATCAATTGATGTATTCATCCCAGCCATTTTTGCATTGTATTTTGCCCGAAGAGGATCATTAAATGTCCACCTACAGAACAGATATCAAGAACAGATTCAGTAACCAATATGCAACTCGCAATGATACATTTAAGGGGATAGAAGGCACAGAATTCCGATAAATTATTAGTGGAAACTTATTCAAAAACTACTTCAAACAACAGTCAAATGGAAGATTCCAAGGCCAAAAAAAAAAAAAAAGATTTCCTTCTTTGAAAACAAACATCACAAGTTAAAGAAACCCATGAATAGGTCTTATTTCAACGTGCCTACTGTGAATCTATAGTTTAATAGCTTACTTGGCCCAAAATAAAACATCAGAAATGTAGGAATGGAGATAAAAATTCATTAGCACTATATAATACCCTACAACGAAGTAGCCAGTCAACCAACTTAAGACCATTGTTCAAACTTTGTTTTTCCAACCAAACAAGAATTCCTCAGAAAAGGGGCTCAATTTCTCCCACTGGCAAGAACTCATTTCTAACTCAAATTATGACACCCATGTAAGACTACACGTAAAGATCGGAACTTGAGCCTTAGTTAATCTGCAGTTTGAAACATAAATTAAAAATCATGCAAAGGGTACATCTTGGTTTTTAACTATGTACTATCATGTTTCTTGTTGAAACTCGATGCTTCACCCAGTTTAAATGCTCCATAGCTATTTTAGATCAAATCTCAAGATAAGCTAAAACAAAATAAACATCAAGCAAATCACATTATTTGTGGCAATTAAGAAGCAGAAGATCAGATCTGGAGACAAATGCTTGGACAAGAGAAGAATGGAGAAAGAAAGCAAAAAATGAAATTATTAACCAGAACCAATTTGCAGAAGTGAACTTACGGATTATTCCAATCAGTAGTATCCTCATTGACAAGATGTGTCCATTTTGTTCGTCCACTGCGGCCAAAGTGTTTGACTTGCATAACCTTGGGCAAAATAGTTTTGTCCATCTTATCTTCTCCTGTTGGAGCAGAGAAATCACGCCTATAAATATTATCTGTTCCGACAGTTGCAGAGAGGTCATCAGACTGAGCCTGGAAGAAAGCACCCTTGTGGTAATATTTCTGCATAAACCTCCACTTCTGTTTCGAAGTTGCAGCGGGCTTAGGATTCTTCCTCTCCCATTCCCTCCTCTCTTCCTCCGTCATGTTTCTGACCCTTTCAACTTCTTCCTTCTCCTTCAACATTGCCTCACGGGCATCCCTATCCCTCTTGATTCTTGCAATCTCTCTCACCTTCCAAGCTTCATATTCCTCTGCCTCGTTCACTTCATCATCTGTATCCACATCAGCAATATTTGCCTCCATTTCTAAGTTCTTCTGTATTTGTTCTTCTTTCTGAATTTCCTCAACCAAAATTTGTTTCGTCTCCACCTTCCTCTCCTCCAATTTCTTCCTTAGTTTTTCCTCAAGAGCTAGTTCTTCCGCTTCAAGTCGCTCACGCTCAGCTATGGTATCTCTCTCTGACTTTGGCACAAACACAGGCTTCACCATTGCAATTCCCGTAGTTTCCTCTTCAGAGTCAGTCTCATACTCTGACTCCTCTTCCTCCTCTTCCTCAGCTTCCTCCTCCTCTTCTTCAGGAAGAAGAGCAGCTTCTTCTTGCTCACGCAAAAGTAACTTCTCTTTAATCTTCCTCCTCCTTTCCTCCAATGCTTCCTCATCCTCTTCTTCCACGTCCAAGCCTTCTTGCCTTTGGTATTCTTCTTCATCTCTGGAAACAATCTCAGGTTGCCGGATTCGGCGATGCTCCGCCCTCACTTCATCACGGTTATCAATCCTACTCTCAGCCAAACGGCGCAGTCTAGGGTCATCCCGTCGGGCAACATCAGAATCATCTTGGCTAGGGAAATACCTCTCAACAGCAGCCGCCCTGGCCATTGTAATGTCCCCATCTTCATCCACCTCATCAGCCCACTCAGGAGCTTTTCCAGGCCAGTATCTCTTAACTTTAGTTGAACCAATTTTACCTCTAAGCTTCTCCCTAACTGCTAATGCAGTATCACTAACACCAGCCGTAACCGACATAGCTACGAACAGAACACAACCAAAAAGGGGGTAACCTTCTTCTGCCAATTCCACGCGGATCCCTAAATCCCAAGAAACAAAAAAGTTCCTTTCAAAAAGAGACAATTCTGTTCTCACACCTTCAGTTCATTTTCCACAATGAAAAAGAAAAGTGAACAAAATCGAAAAGAACACCAAAAACGATAGTCACAGAGAAAATTCCTAAAACAGTACGAAACAGGATATAAAGAAGCAAGAGACGATGAAAATTGATAGGTAGCAAAAAGTAGAAAGAACTGAACCTAAATACCAAAATTGGGTGGTAAAAAACTACAAAGTCGAAGGCTAACTCAGACACATAGGGATGCCAAAGAGCTCGAAAGGAATGGTACCGGTGCTGGGGATTGGAAAGAGAACACTGCCCAATTTCTAAAAGAGCCTAATTTCGTTTTAGTGAAAGCCAAAATTCGTTATAATGCACTGACGTATAAAAGAGAAAAGAAAAGGAAAAGAAGAGCAGAACTTACCTGAAAGGAGGGAAAGAGCGAGACAACGTAGCCTACAGAGAGGCGATAAGAGTAAGAGGAGGACGGTGGGGATTTGGGAACTTGTCGAAAAATTGAGAATCTGATGACAGATTTCAGATTCAAGGTTAGGGGTTTGAGAAATTATGAGAAAAATTACCTTTTACTTGCAAGAACTGGAATAAGAAGCATTGAAAGCAACAACCAGGAGATCATACGCAGCTACATACAAAAATGGATTGGGAAACAACGCCAAATACAGCCCAATCCCAACAGTCCTTTCAGTTCCAGCTAAGGCCCAAGACCAGCTCGTAATATGTATACATGTATCTTCTTAATAGGAGAAAAGGTTATGTTGTTATCTCAATAATATGTGACTCTTGTGACAAGCTTGACGTGTGTATTTGAGTCAATGGATATTTTGCTGCAGCTTTCCCAAAAATTCTGTCTTTCGCAGCATTTCTTCTAGTTCTATAGTATGTTTTCTATATTATTTGGAAAATTATCAGGTTCTATGTTTTAATACTTTGGTGTGATCACTTTGGGGGTTGAATGATGTGTCAATAGTGTTGACAGCTTATTCTTAGTATACCGCTTACCCACTTCTGAAAAGTTTCTCAAATTGACAAGTTCTTTATATTGAACATCTTTATATTAATCTTCTCTTTTATGTCCTAATTATAGGGTGTGCTTTTGAGTCCATATTCTAAGTAAAGCAATGCATTATGTGAGTCAATTGAAAATAACTTCTTTATTAGTTAGGGATAAGGTTACAAATTATTAGACTTTTTCAGATCTCGCACCTAAGTGTGATTTATACTGAATATTATTGTTGTTGTAGGGTAAATCTACATTCTCTCTTTCTTTTCACGTTCTTTTCTCCAATTGAGAGTAGCTTGCATTCCTACTTTTGCTTGATGATCATTAAAATTGAAACGATACTAAAAAGGCCCAATTTTAGACTAAGAAAAGGTTGATTTTAAATTTGAAAGTTCTTCCACTTTTTTCTTAATAAATGTTAAGCCATACTTTTATTCCTCGTATTAAAATAAAATTTATTTGCAAGATTATTGTAAATTTCTATATTCTATTCTCACTTAAACCAGGAAAAACTAAGTTTTATACTTAATATTCAAACATCAACACATAAATTCATATATAAATCATTCATGTCCATTAAGATCTTGAATATAATAATAACTATACAGATGAAGTGAATAAATCAGTTACTTTGAGCAGAAATCAACATGAAATAGAGAGAGTTTTCAACAATCACAAACTAATTTTTCTCTCTTAACCCTCTTTCTATAGCAGATAGCTTAATGGATAACTAAATACGTTCGTTCTGTATTTTATTTTTGTTTACATACTCAATTAGGGTAGAGAGAGGACTAGTTTATATACCTGTTAACATTAAATCTTGTACATCTATCAAGTATTAAATTAACGGTTAAGATTTAATATACTATTAAATTAAGAAAAACCCTAAACCAAATTTAATATGGGCCTACAGAAAATACGGGCCTTAACATCAGACCATATTTCTTACATTCTCTCATTTGGCGGATGTTACATCATTTAATTTAATAGTATAACATAAGGCTAGTTAAATCTTATAAACCGTTAACACCATAAGTACCTTAACACAACAAATCATATAATGTCGGTTATGGCAGTCATACATGGTATAGTTGTATACTCTCTTCCATATACCGCTACATGAAGAACTTATTATGTGTAGGTTCATAAGTTGCATATAAATAACACATATTCCTCATATTTCTTATGAAAATGCATATAAATTTCTTATTCAAACAATCATGTATATATAAACATAATAAATAAGAAATATAAAATTCTGAAACATATTATTATTAAGCTCAAGAGTGTTAAAATATCATCATCAAACATTATTATCAATCATCAATACAACCAAAACCCATCCTAAGCATATGTTCTTTGAATGTCTTTGGTTGTAAACCTTTAGTTAGAGGATTTGCAACCATGAGATCCATCCTAATATGTTATATATAAACTCTTTGTTTATGAATATCTTCTTTAACAATAAAATACTTTAATTTCATGTGTTTTGCGTCTATGGTGTATTTGTCATTTTTATAGAAGAAAAATGCTACAGAATTATCATAATAAATTTTTAGCAGCTTGCTTACTGTGTCAACAACCAGATCCGTAGCCATAATGCATGAATTGTAGCCTCATAATAAGCTACAAATTCTACTTTTATGGTGAATGAAGCAATGATAGACTATTTGACACTTTTTCATGAGATTGCTCCTTCAGCTAATAGGAACAAATAGCCAAATGTTGACTTTCTACCATCAACATACCTTGTAAAATCTGAATATGAATATCCAATCATTTCTAAATGATCAAACCTCTTATAAGTGAGCATGTAATCTTTTGTTCCTCAAAGGTATCTCAACACTTTCTTTGCATCGTGTCTAGTACAGGTTTATAGGTATGTCAAATTGCCCATAACAAAAGCATATAGAATTGTTTCCATTTTCTTACATTCCATATCATTCTTTGGATATTGCGTAAGGCTAAATTTATGCCCCTTTTGAATAAGGACTACACCTGCTAAGCACTTGCTCATATTAAATTTCTCAATAATTTTCTCAATATAGGCTTTCTGAGACAATCCTAATAAATCTCACAATCTCTTACAGAATATTGAAATTTCAATCACATAGTATCCCTCTCTCATATCTTTCATTTTAAAACTCTTATAAAGAAATTCTTTGTCTTATGCAACAAACCTGTCATTAGCAACAAGAAAAATGTCATTAACATACAAAACTAGAAATATAAACTTACTCCCACTGATCTTCAGGTAAATACACCGATCAATAGTGATTTCCTCAAAATTGAAAAAAGTAATGGTATTATTGAACTTAATAGACTATTGCTTGGAAGCTTGTTTAAGTCCACATATTGACTTTTTCGATTTACACATCATACTTTCTTTACCTTTAATGGAAAAATCATCAGGTTGATTCATATAAACTCCTTAAGATTCCAATTTAGAAAGGTTGTTTTCATATCCATCTGATGTAGCTTTAAATCGAATTGAGCCACTAATGCTAAAATTATTCTCATTGAATCTTTCTTTGAGACAGGTGAAAAAGTCTCTTGATAATCAATGCCATCTTTCTGAATATAACCTTTGGAAATAAGTCTAGCTTTATATCTTTCAACATTGCCATTGAAGTCTTGTTTGGTCTTAAAGACCCATTTATAACCAACTCATTTAGAACCTCCTGGCAAGTTTACAAGATTCCAAACATTGTTTTGAGTCATTGATTTTAACTCGTCTTTCATAACATCAATCAATCTTTCAGACTTATCGTTGCCTATGGATCGTGAAAACGAAACAAGATTATTATCAATCCCATAATCAAAATCTTACTTTTGCAAATAAGCCATATAATCATTAAAAATAACTGACCTTCTAACCCTCACAGGTTTATTTAAAGTTATACTAACTGGTTCATTGGGTGCTTCTTCATTATCTAAATATTGTTCTTGATTATTTTGATCTTCCAAAGGAGGAACAACATTTGTTATGGTTGTGGGTTTAAGAACATTTATGCGTAACATAAAATCAACCCTTATTTCATTAATATCTACAACTTGATTTTCAGCACTCCTACTAACCTCACCATTCTATTAGTATTGGTTGTTTTAACAATTCCCTAACTATGGTTCAGACAGTGAAGCCTGTACTTTCTGGATTTCTCTGGGTAACCAATAAAGTAACAACTAACTGTTTAAGAATCCAATTTTCTTTCATATGGATTATAAATTTGTATTTCTGCTAGATAACCCCAAAACATGCAGGTGTCTTAAACTATATTTCCTTACAGTCCATAACTAGAAAGGAGTTTTAGGAATTGCCTTATTAGGAACCATGTTTAACAGATATATAGCAGTTCTAAGTGTATACACCCACAAACTTTGGGTAATGAGGAATTACTCATCATTCTCCTAACCATATCCATTAATGTTCTATTTTTCCTTTCTGTCACATCATTTTGTTATGGTGTGCCTGGCATAGTATACCATGCATATATGCCATGATTTTCAAGAAACTTAGGAAATGGACTATGAAACTGTCCAGATTCGTTATACTTTCCATAATACTCATCACCTTTATCAGATCTTATATTTTTCACTTTTTTTTATCTAATTACCTCTTAACCTCCTTTGTAAACACATCAAGGGTATTTACAACTTGAGATCTTTCATGCAGCAAATAGATATATCCATACTGTGAAAAATCATCTATAAAGGTGATGAAATATTTTTCTCCATTAAAGGACGGAGTGTCAAAAGGTCCATAAATGTCGGTCTATATTATTTTAAGAAGTTGACTGCTTCTTGTGGCTTCTTTCTTGCTATGTTTGGTTTACTTACCTTAATGTATTCCACATATAAGCCAAGATCAGTAAAATCTAGATTCAGTATAATCTCATTTTTTACTAATCTTTCTTTGGATATATGGCCCAAACATTTATGCCACAAGTAAACAGAATGTTCATTCACCAAACTATGTTTCATTCCAATATTATGATTAACAATAAATATGGATTCAGAAAAAACATCATTAAGTTTCAATTTACATAAACTATCCGTAAGCATTCCATAAATAATAAAGGAATTATTCTTATACAAATTAAAACAACCATGTCCACCATTAAAGGTATATCTACTAGCATAAAGTCTAAAATCATAAATTAAATTTCTAGAAATTGAAGGTACATAGAGAGTGTTCATTAGATTGAAGTGATGCCTAGAATCTAATGTCAGCCTGTAAGTCCCTGTACCTTCAATTGGGGCCTTCATTCGGTTCTTCATAAATAGCAAGTTGCTAGTTGGGCTTATGGTTTGGATTATAAGGAATCCTTGCATAATATTAGAAATATAAGTAGTTGCATCAGAATCAAACCAACAAATATTAGAAGGAACCTTATATAAGTTTGATTCAAAGCATACAGAAACATAATGTATACCTTTCTTTTCGAAAGAAGCCTTACGCTTTAGGAAATCTTTATGATAATGTCGTTCTTTCTTGCAGAAGTGACGTTTATTTAACTTTTGTCCCTTCCTTTTACCATTAGCGTGGAACTTTAGCTGGTTCTTTTTTCTTAAAATTCTTGGCTTTTGGTTTGAGTTTCTTTGCAGCTCCTTAACCCACTAAGTTAATAGAATGAAATCCTTGTTTCTTTAATCTTGCTTCCTCCTAAATAAGCTTATTGGGCAATTCATCAATATTCCACTTATCATTTAATGTGTTATAATTGATACAGAATGACCCATATTCAGTAGGAAGTGAATTCATAATAAAATGCACTAAGAAGGAGTCTTTCACAGTTATGCCCAGTGTCTTAGGTCTTGCTGCGATATTAATCATATCAAGGACATATTGCTGTATACTCTTTGACCCATCAAAATTTATGGTCGTGAGTTCAGTCATAAGTGTCCCTGCAAATGCCTTATCATTAGAACGAAACTTATCTTCCACAAGCTTAGGAAAAACTTTAGCATTATGATTTTTAGTGCTAGGAAGAATAAGTTTAATGTTGATGGTAATTGTCATTAGCATAAAATTCAAATATAACATATTAGACCTTGCCCACGCCTTATAATGTGCCTTTTTAACCTCTGTACTAGTATCGTTAAGGTCAGTAGGCTTATCCTTTAATAGTACTAAGTCAAGATCTAAAACACCTAAATGGAAAGTGACTTGTTCATTCCATTAAGAGAAATTCAAACCAGTGAACAAGATAATAGAAGAAGCTTGAGAGTGAAGGCTAATAATGCAAACATATAAACGCTCAATAATTAACATATTCAGATATGAACATATAAATTAAATATATTGCATGTGCCTTTAGGTAAACATAATAATACATATCATCACTATTATTAGAATGTTATTTAAACTTCATAAAAAATTAAATAAACATCATCAAATACATATAGCATCTTTGGATAAGCTATATACATGTGACAAGAGTATATCAATTTTCTCTTTTATATTTAATAGTTATAGAACATTTATTTATCTTTAGGTAAAGTTCTTAATTTCTGTCAACCAATGAATTTTCATAATTGCATTTTATAAAATATATAAATTATATGACCACATATTCAAAATTAATTTGGACACTTTAGTA
>JAOQML010000002.1:9454039-9466619 GCA_027568935.1 Erythroxylum urbanii
TTCATATTAATTATGGTTATTATTTATATTGAAATATTTAAAAATTATTGTCATTTTTTATTAAATTATTAATTGTGATTATTATTTATGATTATGATTTTTAGAAATAGGGTTGATGTAAACTTATAAACAGTAAACTGTATAGTATATAACTGTACAATATATCAGTGGACTATTTTGTAAATTTTAAAAAATTCAGGGACTATTTTATAAATATAAAAAATTGTCCGGTACGGTATCCGGTATTGACCGGTACTAGTACAGTACCGTACTAGAACTCAATCCGATACTGAATTTGGTACAGTATTCGCAACATTAGGTCTGTGAAAGTTCTTCCTAAAATATTTACCCTCCTCTTTATCACTGTTGCTTGCAAAGCGATAAACTCACAACAAAAAAGTCCGGGAAGGGTGAACCCTAAATGAAATAATACACTCAGTTTGCTTACTACATGAGAAGAATACACAGGATCCCAAATGAGTTTATAGCTATATTTTCTTATTGGAATTAAGAGGATAGTTGATTTAGTCCCCAGATGGTTGTTAATATTTCTTTTTTTTTTGGAAAGGTGGCTGTTAATATTTGTTGATGATGGCAACACGATGGAGAGATAATAAAGCACCGATTAAAAGTTGGAACTTTGATAGTTCAAATTGATTACCCAATTGCGTGGCTCAATCTTCATGTGAATTCGAAATCTGATCAAAAAGCAATCACCTCAATTAATTTGGACCATGCTCAAACTGTATATAAAGAACTTCGGGCCAAATCTGAATGGCCACTGATTTCACCCAACCCGACTCATTGTCAAGCCTATACAAAATGGCTCCGTCAAATCCTTTGACGCCAATACATGCAGTTAAGGTTGAAACATGAGAAAACCACAGCTTGTAAAACCAAGGTATCTGATTCCCTATCTGCATTAGCGTTTGATTGCCAGTAGAAGTTATGCCTACCAGCATTACCTCTATCTAACGTTCTCTAGCACAGTACATTACCATTTGAGAAAGAAATATAGTACCGAAAACGAAATACAGTGACAACAAGAACAAAACTTTCCAAGTTCTCTGTGCTCCTCCGTAGTCAAATCGAGTGAGTTACTGTTGGTTAAGAATCCAGTACTCCCCTTCTTTTCTTCTGCATTAAGCGATCCATGTAGCATTACGTAAATTAAAACTCCAGGCTTGCGAATCTGCTGAATCAAGTGCAGGCTGAGTTGGCTGTTTGTCCCACGTTGTTCAGTCCTGTCAGACAAGAGTAACTGCTGATTCCTCATTCGAGTCTATGCATGCATGCGAGGATGTATCTGCAAAAAATAAAAGCCCAGTTAATAACGGACCCTCTAACATAACTATTTCCTAGCACTAGCTACTAATTTTGACTTTGTTTTCATGTCTTCTTCCTAAACTACCTTGTTAGAAACTGTTACTGGTTCTGGAGTAACGTGGAAAGCAATCATCAAAATTGTCCTTTCCGGTCATTCTTTCTTAAGTACTTCATCTAACTGTTTATGTTTCTGCAGAGAAGTGCAAAGTAGGGAATCTCTCCACACTGACTACTATAAAAGAGGCATACAGAGACACATGCGCATGTGTAGACACAAGCATGTAGAGAGAGAGGAGACAGGAGACAGAGTCAGAGACAGAAATTTTTGTAGTCATACCTTGACTTACGATTCAGTAAAGATCTGTCATCATCTTCAACAATAGGGAGTATACACCGAAAAGTTCCTTGTTAGATTGAAGACTATGACATAGTTGCTAGCTAACTTTAGCCTCTCCATTCACTAAAGGACCTCCATCTTCGGTAATGCTATTAACTTTATTGCTACTCTTCCTTAGACTCTCTTCGCTGATATCATGCCCATCTTTGGTAAAGCTGACAGCTCTCTTATACACCCTTCTTTGTGAAAGTGAATTGTCCTCTACTTTTTTACTTCTAGGGGAATGTGTGAGTTTGGAACCATTGGTTTTACCCTTTGGTTGTTCAATCTTCTCTTCTACTGGTCCATCCTTTGATGCAGTTACGGACTCACTGTCAGTTCTCTGAGAAGGAACTATACTTTTTGTGGCATCACTCACTTGCTGCTCTGCACTGGCTTTGTCACCACTTGCTTCAGGAAGGAGTGCTTTGCGGCTAAGTCGAAGCTGCCCCTTCTCATTTACCTACAAAATTGATGAAAAACAAAGAGTAAAGATGGCAGTAGATGGGTCCAACCTCTGCCTATGGTAAAACAGGTAACAGCATATTAGTTATGATGCCAACTAACAAAAAATAAAATGCATGGACTACTACTGGGGATAAACACAAGTTAGAAATTTAGCATTTTCCCCGGACACTGGTAGAAAAGTGAAGATTATCAAGGTTATATAATACAGAAATTGTATAGCAACGGAATAAAACCAGAAGAACGGCTAATCAATGTCCGATTTCCTCTTTTGATTAAAAAGAGAACATTCCTCAATTCAGAACAGATTTTGTTTTCAAGTTGTTAAAATGTGGCTTGCCTACCTCAATAAGTTTAACATCAACACGATCTCCAACTTTAAATACCTGTAACAGAAAAATCAAAACATAAATCTTTTGAAAGATTTTATTCTCTCGTGGCTGCTACATATTTCAAAGAAAAGAGAAGCATGAGCTCACATCTTCTGCCTTTGGAAGCCATTCTGTACTCAGCTCACTAATATGGCAGAGTCCCTGCAGCAAATTAAGAACTTGAGGAATCCATAAAATTCTGTCCTAGCCAAGCCTAAAACACAGAATAGTTTGAAACTGAAAAATATCCTCACTAATGTATCATTTTTTTTCCTTGACTTTGTGTGCACCTTGTTTATTGTCTCTAATTGATTAACATCCTGTGTCTAACTAAAAATTATCCAAACTAGTCCCTGATTTTTGAATGTCAAATAAAACAAGAAAGAAATATTGCAAATGAAAACATTAGATGAATAAACTTAAGAGTTGGGACTACCATTATAGAGGCACATTTAATGAAAACTTCAAGAGAAAAGGCTTGTATAAGCAAAAATTTCCAGTTACTTTCCCATTATTCAAGTAGCAACATAGACATATTTAATGAAAATTGGGCTGGGATGATCATGTACCTCACGACCAGGAGCAATCTCCACAAAAACTCCATAAGGAGCTATTGATTTGATCTCACAGTTCCTGATTTGTAATAAGTAAGCAAAAACGTCAATTTCTAGCAAATGATCAAGCAAACAACAATTTTAGGAAAACATGCAATCACCAAAAGAGGCTAAGATAAGGGTAACAATATTTTTCCCAACACCACCAATCACCCAAAAGATAATAATTTAAATAAAAAGAAGCAAAGGTTGCAAGATCTAGAGGAAATCAGAAGATGCTCCAAAATTGCTCACAAATGAAGACAGACCTGTAAATATCGCCAACTGATGGAACCATTATCAGATTACTAATGATTGATTTAGATTTCTCTAGACTTGACAAATCCTTTGCAGTAATTTTCACCTGACCAGTCACAGATTTTAAGAATATCACTAGAGATACTGTAATAGAAATACAACAGAATATAACTTTGAAATTGGAACTTACTATTCCATCATCATGTGTGTCAATAGCCTCAACTCCAGATTCTTCAATGATACTTCTCACCTTTTTCCCACCAGAACCAATGATGAGGTTAACTTTCCTTGGATTGACCTGTAGGGGAAAAGTTGAATTGAAAAATAACACAACATAAACCCCAGAAACTCGGCTCTAAATTTCAACTAGCCAAGCAATGAAAAAGAGAATTAGGAAGATACGCAAACCTTCATAACATGAATAAGTGGGGCATATTTGGATAGCATTTTAGACGGTGGAGGCAAGCATTCCAACATTTCAGCTGAATAATGGATTTTGAAAGAAAGAAAAAGGATTTAGATGAAGTGAAGTGAAGTGAACAAATACGAATAAACAGGTTGATGCCTCTAATAAGTTTGCACTATAACTTTGAAACAACCTACTATGATCTTGTTATATAATTCATTGTTAAGACTACATGATAGGACATATTTCAATACCCCAATAAATGGCCTACCAGCTAATGAATGTCTTTAATCATTGAATGAGATAAAAGAACTTCAAAGATAAACACGCTGCTTAAACATAATACTGCCTCCAAATAATAATCAAGTTTAGAATACTCTCTTGTATATTAACACTACCAAGAATACGCCTTCGCCCCTCTCTTGCCTGCAGTAATGCCTTTCTCATAACATCTAAGGTGATTCCCCCGACCTATCATTACAAAGTGGAATTTGGTTAATGCGTCGAACTGCAAAATATCTAAAGAACATATAATCCAAATCCTCTTTTCCTCTAATCATTTAGGTTGGCGATAGATAGCCCTTTAGATGAAAACCGTGTCGTTTTGATAGCAAAGGTATACTTATTGGGACAAAATATGTGACCACATAACCAATGGCAACCTTTATATCCATCTGGAATGCAGTCACTCCATCTTCACTTCCAGCAACCTGCATCACCATATTTCATAAATCATTTTTCAAAAACCACAATTCAATTAGAACAAGCAGATACTACCTTAAAATCCATGTCTCCCGATGCATCTTCAGATCCAGTGATATCAGAAAGAATAAGAGGTGTTCCATCACCCCCAAATTCTTTAGTGTCTAATACCATACCCATTGCTATGCCAGCAATGGAGCATTTTACAGGAACCCCAGCATCTTGCAAAGCCAAGCAACCTCCACACACAGAGGCCATACTGTTGACCACAGATACTTTATGATCAGTTGGAAGACACAAACATAGGAAAGAAAAGAAAATCAATTATTCCAAAGAAACCATTAGAAGCCTAACCACTGGAAGAAAAAGATGACCAATTGTTCAAGTGTGGGGATTCTTACCTTGAGGAACCATTG
Organism: Erythroxylum urbanii; assembly: GCA_027568935.1. Lineage (NCBI taxonomy): Eukaryota > Viridiplantae > Streptophyta > Magnoliopsida > Malpighiales > Erythroxylaceae > Erythroxylum > Erythroxylum urbanii. The sequence continues at coordinate 9,458,953 of JAOQML010000002.1, forward strand.
CTTTCGGTGATGGTACTCTCAACTCGTATTGTATAAGGAAAATCATCTTCAGAAGGCAATATCAGTTCGAGTGCTCTCTCTGCAAGCATTCCATGACCAATTTCTCTTCTACTGGGTGCTCCTATGCGTCCTACCTCCCCAACACATGACGGAGGGAATGAATACTAAATACAAAAAAAAAGAGCGAAAAATTTAGTGCTTTCACAGTGCCATTCCTGGAAGAGGATTCTATTCAATTAATGAATGCTGATGAGTTTCTTAATACAGGAGTTATAAGGTAGTGCACCATGCAAGTAATTAACAATCCTCACCAACCACTGATAATCAAATAAGAACAAGGGATCCAACTGTGCTCAGGAGCACCAAAAAGCAGAAGTTTCAATTGGCACGATGACAAACTAAATAACTGGTCAAAATTTGTAACCATTTATCTAGAACTGGAGTTGATCTGACCCACTAAACAGACTATCATTGCAAAAAATGTCAAATGCAGAGTGAAAAAAGTGAAACTGAGAGAATTATGCAAGCAGAAAGTTTTTACTGGAAAAGAAATCACTTTAATAGACAATAAACACTCCATAGGTCTCTAATTCCCTATGCCTATTCACGGAATAAAGAAATGTCAAAATCTAATCAGGATAGCATCAGAGAATTGTTCAGATAAAAGCCAAACTAGTACTAAAATCCCTTCTACTTAGTCTTTTTACCAAGATAGATACAAAAGTTTCAGTTGTTAGTCTTCTTACTAGTCTTGTTTACAAAAGTATCAGATCAGCAATATCATTACAAGTCGTCCTAATCGTTATTATTTCGTCCCTGAAGTTTTCAGAACTTGTCTCCATCTGCAAATAAAGCTTCTATGTTTTTGAAGGAACAAAAAGTGAGGAAGGGGGATCACTTAGTAGAACAAAGAAATATTGTTTAAATTACGGGCACAAAATTTTCAAATAAGCATTTAATCATCAGCAATTTTAAGTCAGACATAAAGAGCAAGACATGATCAGAAAAATAAATCAGTCTAACAGCCTTCAAATCGAACCAACAATTGTCATAAACCAGCTTTCTAAAACTCCAGACGTGTAACCATCTTCTCTAACAAAACAATTTATCCTATGGATGAGAATCAATGGAAGGTTGCTTACGAGGGACAGGATCAAGTTCTCCATAAGCACATTGCACTGAGAGTTATGTAGTACAGAAATGGAAAATCTGGAGCATCTTATGATTAGATGCAGTTATACCAGGCAAGTATGGTTGCTGATGCAGATTATTCTCAACTACGACAGACCAGTGGACTCTTGGATTGAAATTATTACTTGGTTGGGGAACCTTAGAGTGCATAATGCAGCTGATCTTAAAGTAATTAAGTTAAGCTGGGCAGCCTTGGTGTACTACATTTGAAAGGAGTGTAATTGTAGAATTTTTAAACAACAAAGCTGAAGTACTTAAATGGTTTTCCAGGACATTTTCCTCCATTGCAGATTGGCCATGTTAGCAAGAGGAATAGCTGTAAATCTGTTAAGTAGTATGAAAAGACGATGGGGATTGGAGTAATACTGGTTTATGTGGTCTCAAAAGTACCCCCTAGATAATTAGTTGTAGACGATTACTAGGAACCTCAACTCTTTGTAATATAGTCTTTTTGGATTATCCTTGACCTTTTGTATCTAGCTGTAATTATCTTTAATCAATGAAATATTTAATTTTCCAAAAAAAAACAATTTCATTATCAGATCATCCCTGCAGTACCTGAAGATAGAACCTCTTGAATTCTTCAATGTCCACAAGGTTGTCTACTTTTTGTGCCATTTGTTTGTCACCAAGTGTGACCACTGCTAGTGACTGCAAAGGAAACAATGATACATGTAACTAGTATATTCATTAAAGCTGGTGGCTAGGGACAGCTAAATTTTTTTGTCTAAAATGCCTTTAAAGCACAATACATGAATGAAATAGATTGTCACTAACTAGCATTGTTTTAACAATAGAAGAGTACACTCTAAACCATAAGTCGGTATTCTAAGAAGTCCTACAAAAATTTGACATAGGACAGATAAGACATCAGTCCGTGTAAGCTTAATGATGGATCAATGGTGGTCTAAGTTGATTCCTGGCTTCAAACTTTCGTTCTAAGGTAGATGAAAATAACAAGTACTACCATTAAGGTAGATGAAAATAAATATTGCATTTCAAAAAAAAATGCAATCATCATAGCACTCCAAGGATGGTATAACAGAGCATATTATGCCAACAATCTCTTTTCAGAAACAAAAAAATATTTTCATTATTGTCCAAAAATCAGTATTTAATTCGGTAATCACTTCATGTTGTCGACACCAATATCATACTAAAACAAACCTGTGTTTCCCCGCGAGTAAAAAGAGCACTTCCATGTGCCCTTGGAAGCAATCCACATCTTGAGTTAATTGGGCGTATGCCGTCTGGGTTTCGCCCATCACTTCTTTTACCACCCTATAACCAATGAATATAGAATGAATGATAAGACATGAACATGAAAATCATCATCGTTATGATCATATTTGATAGATGACATAAATCTGCCAGGAGTTACAGAATATTCCTATGTATTGTCCCATATAACCCACGTTATTGAAGTATGTTTCTGTTTCAGGTGTAATTTCATAGTTCAAGTACTGTTAATAAGAACATAAAAGTTCTATAGGGCCAAATCATAATTCAGTTGAGAAACTACAAAATTTTGCAAGCCTGAATCAGATAGATTCTGTCACATTAATCAATGAAATTCAAGCAGGTTTATTGAAAAAAAAATTAAGTCTTATAGATTCTGTCACATTAATCAATGAAATTCATGCAGTGTTTTTTTTTTTAAATTAAGTCTTAACTCTTGGATTTACAGAGAATAAAACAAGAAAGGAAACAGATATAACCATTACTTTTTTTCGGCTGCTAGGTCCAAAAAAGGACGGAAAGAAGAAATCATGTGTTGAACGTTACATGTAATATTTTACTTCCCAATAAATGAAATTTTGAAAAAAAGTTTCCGCTAAGAAAAAAAATAACATGGGGCAGAAGCTCTAATGCTGGTAGAATCATTCCTTTCATTTTTCCTTCTTCCCCCATATAAACCAATGAATAAGATAATAAGCTTCCTTTCCTTTTTACTCCAATTTCCTGTTCTATTATCATTTACTTTCCCTTTTCTAGATTTTCCCCCAAATAGTTGAATACACTTTGTATGTCAAGTCTCAGGTTAAAACGTAAAATTTTCCAAAGATTGGACAGACTAGCTTTAGATTTCCTCATCTCAATCATTACTTAGGCAGATCTCATACCTCCACGATACGCCTACGAAGGAATTTGGATGTGATTTCTTTGAAAACCAACTTCACATCTACCTCGAGGAACAGCTTAAGGAGGACAATCCAGAGAAGATGTTAAAAAAGTGCAACAACATGAAAGAGAAGTTATACAAATGATACATGATAAAACGGTAAGAACAGAAACCAACACTCACCACTGGAGGAGATTTTCGTGAAATAGGTTTTATATGTACATCACCTTCGTCCACTTCACCATCCACAATAACTTCCTCATCCTCATCTTCATCCTCAAGCATCTCTGCTACAGTTTCACTGGTTCCAAAATTTTGGTCTATGCTTATGTACCCTTTCTCTGTAAGTATATTCAGGACTTTTTCTTCCAGAGATGCAAGAGCCTTTCTTCTTGGTATCTTTCTCCTAATCTGTAGCGCTTTCACTAATTCATCACCACAGATTTCCTGTCCAAATCATGCAAAAGATAACTATATAACAACAATTATACTAGAACTAAACTTAATTAGATAGAACACCATACTCTAATTAGAAGTATAGGGGTAACTTATAGCATAAACCCAAAGGAACAGAGAAAATATTATAGGAAATAGTTGAGGATAAAAAGTTATCATGCTCCAAACAAATCCTTTCAATACAAGGGTACATGTTTAATGTTAGTACTCCTACTACTAGTGATCAACATGTTAGTAATCAGCCACGTGTTAGTGATCAGCCCTTAGAAATTCAGCAGCAACCTAAGCCTTTACAGACTTATGTGCTTAGGGGTAAGATGGGAAAGGGGGGTATTTCCACATAGGCAGATTGTTAGGAGTTGGTTATAGAGAGAGATTGTAATGTACAGCTATAGGAAGGAATCTATGAAGAGGAGGGATTATTATTGAGATTTACGAATTGTATTGGCCTGGAATACTCTTCCAGGAGGAAAATCTATTGCTGTAACCCTATCATATATGTAAATAATACAATCTCTATATTCTTCCCTATCAATTGGTGCTTTCATTGAGAGGCCAAGTGGGTAAAGATTGTATGCAAACTAGAATGGAGGCTAGGGTGTCTACAGTGGAAGCGTCTCTTAGGAGACAGTCTCTCTCAACCCAAGAGGGGATGATTAAGTCGCATGATACCACCTTGAAGGATCTAAGGACATAGCTCGGGTCCTTGATGGCCAGCGTCGAAACACTGGCCAAGTCTCAAAATCTATTGCAAACAGAGTTAAGGGATGGATTTCAGCTCTGTTAGCAAAGAACCCGCAGAAACAACACGTCGGAGGAGAAGGAGAGGGACCCCCGACATTCGCCCACCATGCTTCCTCATCTGCTGCGGGGGGCGATAGACCCGCGCCTCACGCATCCCACTCTCCTGGCGATGATAGAGCCACTACTGGTGTGCAAAGGTCGGGTTCTCGCCAGCAAGGAGACCACGTCACTTCTGCAGCTACCGAACGTGCATGGGAAGAATACTGCAATGCAGCACGTCAAGTTGATCTTCAGGCCTTCTGCAGGGAAGACCCATTTGCATGGGTCATGCTTGCAGAGTAATATTTCATGATCCATGAAATCCCTGCTGAACTTCGTATACCAATGGTTCAGATTTGTATAGAGGGTCCTACATTGTATTGGTTCATGACTCTACGTGAATTTGATCCATGTATGACTTGGGAACGGTTCAAGCGATCATTGTTTGATCGATATGGGAGTAAGGATAAAGGGGACCCGATCGAGCAGCTAAAGTCGATTTCTCAAAGAGGATCGGTGGATGACTACATTGACGAGTTTGAGAGGGTGACATTGCAAATAGCTCACTTCCCTAAAGAGTGGTTCATGAGCTGTTTCTTGGGTGGGTTACGTGAGGAAATAAAAAACAGAGTCCGAACTCATGACCCTCTTACTCGGGCTCAACTCATCTCTATTACACGGAAGGTGGAGAGGGAGTTAATTTAATTGGAGAAGGGGTAATTCGGTCAGGTGAATCGAAAAATAAGCCGGGAAACTTTCAGACTAGCTACGGGCCTCGTATGGGAACTCATTATGCTCAGCGTCCATGTCAATTTAACAATACATCTGGTAGTCCTAAGGTTGAAGTGAGGGAATTACATAATAAAAACCGAACCACCATGTCAGAAGGAAGTCGACCTGGTGTTCCCAAATGGAAGGGCACAAGGAATTTGTCTTACGAACAGGCAACAGCTTATGGAAAGGAGGGCTATGGGGTTGTGCTTCAAATGTGGACAAAACTATGGCCCACTCCATCGATGCCCAGATAAGGAGTATAAGTTGATTGTGTGGGAGGGTGATGATGAGGATAGTGGAGTGGATAGTCGTGAAACAAAAGTGGATGATGGGCATCAAGAAAAGTGGGAGCTTGTGTGCAATTCGGTGGAGTTCAAGGAGATAGTTAAGAACTATCTTCACCTACTAAGTCCATGATCTTGTTAGGCAAGTTCAATGAAATGCCTATAGTAATCTTAGTGGATAGTGGAGCTAGCCATAACTTTGTTTCCAGCAGATTGGTACAAGCAATGGGAATTACTATAACTCCTACTAAGACATTCAAAGTAAGGTTCGGAGATAGACATCGTTCTTTTTCACAAGGAGTTTGTAAGGAGATGAAATTGGAGCTTAATGGAGAGGAGTTTAGTGTCAGTGCGTACTTTTTTAAAACAGGAGGGCCCAATTTAATTCTAGGTGTGGCATGGTTGGAAACTTTGGGGTGGTAAAGGTTGATTGGAGGAAAACGTACATGACATTTAGCCGAAATGGGACAGAAGTTAACCTATAGGGAATCATGCAAACCTCCTCCCCCCATGCTCTACAACAAATTTTAAAGTATCGGGAATTGGAAGTAGAGGGTCTTTTGTGGTCTATGGGAGTTGGGGAAACTTTATCTAAAGAGATGGGAACCATCGATGCAGAACAGTTAGAGGAGTTGCAGGCTGTTTTATTCAAGTGTGAGTCAGTTTTTCAAGAAACTAGGGGGCTGCCGCCTAGGAGAGTCCACAACCATGCAATCAATTTGAAGGAAGGGGAAGAAACAGTGAATATCCGACCTTATAAACATGCACATCATCACAAGGATGAGATTGAGAGGCAGATTAGGGAATTGTTGGAATCAAGGGTGATTAGGCCTAGTATCAGCCCTTTCTCAAGTCCTGTCATTCTTGTCAAAAAGGATGGGTCATGGAAGATGTGTGTTGATTACCGAGCTTTAAATAAGCTCACGGTACTAGATAAGTTTCCTATCCCAGTTGTGGATGAGCTGATGGAGGAGTTGCATGGGGCTAGATGTTCTTCAAAGATTGATCTAAGGTCGGGTAAACAACAAATCAGGGTAGGGGAAGAGAATGTCCATAAAACTAGGTTCCGAACTCATGAAGGACATTATGAGTATTTAGTGATGCCATTTGGTCTTATGAACGCCCTGCTACTTTCCAATCCACCATGAAGTCAATTTTTAAGCCTCTATTACAGAAATTCGTCTTGGTTTTCTTTGACGATATCCTAGTTTACAGTGCCGATCGGAATCGGCATCTAGAGCATGTGGCTTGTGTTGAATCTATTGTTAGATAACCAGCTGTATGCTAACCAGAAAAAGTGCATTTTTGGGCAGCAATCTGTGGAGTACCTGGGCCACATTATTTCGGATGAAGGGGTAGCTATGAACCCATCCAAGATCAAAAGTATATTGAAGTGGCCTGTTCCAAAAAATGTGAAGGGGGCAAGAGGGTTTCTCAAACTCACAGATTACTACCAGAAATTTGTCAAGGATTATGGAAAGATTGCCAAGCGTCTTACTGAACTTACAAAAAAGGGTGGCTTTTGTTGGGGAAGGGAGTCCCAAGCAGCTTTTGAGGAATTGAAGAAGCCGAGGACTTCCTCACTAGTCCTTGCATTACCAGATTTTTCCAAAGAATTTTTTCTCGAGTGTGTTGCTTCAGGAAGGGGCTTAGGGGTTGTACTAATTCAGGAGGGTCGTCCCTTAGTCTATTTGAGCAAGGCTTTGGCCGAATCCACCTATTCAAAGTCACTTTATGAAAAGAAGTAATGGCAGTAGTCATGGCCATTCAACATTGGAAGCACTTTCTACCAAGGAGGTATTTCAAGGTCTACACCGATCATAAAAGTTTGAAACATTTATTAGACCAGAGAATTCCTTCTATAGATAAACAATGTTGGCAAGCCAAGTTGTTGGGTCTGAATTTTGAGGTAATCTATAAACCAGGAAAGCAAAATGGGGCAGCAAACGCTCTATCAAGGGTCGAAGAAGACAAGTTGTTGTTCTCAGCCCTTTCAGCCCCATTTTGGCTTAATATGGATGTGGCACGTAGGGTGGTTAGGTAAGATACTAAACTTC
>JAOQML010000002.1:9468192-9478984 GCA_027568935.1 Erythroxylum urbanii
CAGCTATAGGAAGGAATCTAGGAAGAGGAGGGATTATTATTGAGATTTACGAATTGTATTGGCCTGGAATACTCTTCCAGGAGGAAAATCTATTGTTGTAACCCTATCATATACGTAAATAATACAATCTCTATATTCTTCCCTATCATTTAACTTATGAATTGACATATTTATAGTGTCTGTCTAAGTGCATAATGCTGAATTTCCTCTTAGGCTGTGAAACATTATCATTTGTGAATCTCAGGTAGCAACAGATACTCAGGGAGCACAATATATACGGCACACATGCACATAAGATATACAAGCCTCTTTGACAGGCAAAAGATCTGTCAAACAGAGCACCCAAAATTTCTGGCACATCCTACATATCCAAGGTGACATGAAAAATTTGAGCATTTAGCATTCTATCTTTTATCACAAAAATTGTACAAAAACACTGGACTATAGCGCCACCTGTATTTGAGAAATAACATTCAACGATCAACCCAAACTTTAGCCACAAAACTAGATGAACACAAGATCAAAAGCAAAGAGATCGTTAAAAAGCTACAGTAAAAGGCAACTCAAAGTACCTCTACATGTTTATAGAGCACAGGGGGCGGTAATCTGATTGCATCAAACATTTTTGGCTTTCCACACTTCTTCACCAAAGCATCAACTTCATTGCAAATGGTACATACTGCATCCTGGCTTTTAATGAACAAGCAACATGTTAATATTTGATTTCCTCAAAAGAATAATTCAAAGAATTGGTTACTAATAGACTCTTCTTATGCAACAAAGTGAGAATAATGGTAACAGTGAAAAAACATAGAAAAGAGAGAGAAACAGGGGAAGAGCAGAAGCACACTCTCTCACATACATGAGCATAACTGGATGTCATGGATTAATCAAATCACCTCCAAGAAAAACATGAATAAGCATGGTACACGGCCCATTCCCCACTGATATGGGGATATCCTCTTGATTCAAAGCGCCATAATTGGAAGAGAATTAGCAACTTTTCTGCTATTTGTTTCAAGTCCTCTTTACGTGCTCACTTGTCAGCTGTCTATTAGTGAATATATGTACCATGCATGGTCAAATCATCCCTCAATCAGTACTACAGTACTACTGATTCATGTTATTGCTTCTAACCAAAGGAAACTTATTGTATACAAAACAAAAGGTTGATTACTAGGAACTAGTTCAAGCAAGTACAGCACAGTCTTTCAGTGTGAAAATTTTCATGACATAACAATGACAGAGCAAGTAGAGCAAAACGAAGGAGATGTTCGAAACTTTCACATCCATATTGTCCAATATTGAATTTCACTTTCCATACCACATGGTAGTTCTCACAATCATACATGGTCACACATGTGAAAGCATGTATAAATTACTACACGGTGAATGTAGTGCAAAGCCACAAATAATTGCCCTCTAGACTTGGTTACTAAGTAAAATAGACAATTAGGATACCTTAAGGTTGCAAAACATGCAATATCAGAAATGCAACATACTCAAATCAGAAAAACAACCTGCCCAATTTGAATTGCCTCAAGCAACTTCTCTTCTGGAAGAAAACTGCAGTAACCCTGCACAGGACCAAGTGATGAATTTGAGATCTATGTATTAGATCAAAGATAACGGCCAGCAATTGTTGGACACAATTCAACATTTCTATAGTCGATTAATGTCAAACCATTACCAAACATACTCAGGTGAACATGGATATCTTTGCTAACATAATAAGTTCCACAACATTTGAGTCAGTAAAGGGAAGAATACAATAACTGTTAATGAAGAATTTGGCTGAAACCAATTAACCAATTTTCTGCAGAAAAGAACTGCTTCATGAAGATTTAGGCATTTTTCCATATACCTAGCTAGTTGGATCCAAGTTAATCTATACTTAAGTAGGCAAACAATAATACTAACATAGATTCACCGGTATATCTTCTTCAGTCCTCAAGGAAATGTTAGAGATGATTGTAGGCAGGAACAGGTTCACTTCAGGACAAGTGGAAGCAAATGCACAAAATAGAATAACATTATTATCTAGTTTCACAGGTTATTATTCATTGTCCTCTCACACAAAAAGAAACTTTTTCTTTTAGTGTTAAACTGTTAACAGAATTAACTATTAACTAGCATACTATTTGTTCCCACTCAATCAAGATTCAAGGTTTGTTTAACTTCAACCCAAAAGCTTATACTGTTGGGTAAGGCCCAACAATGGGGAATGTTATTCTTAACAATAATCATTGAGAGGAAGCGCAACAAGGTGCTTCTTGAATGCAATGCTACTTGGAAAGTCAAGACCTATGTTCTGTTCCATTTGCTCTCTCTTATTGATGTTTGGTTAATCCAATCCTCATTAATTGAACTTATTCTAAGCACTCAAGGCATCTAGTCAATGGTTCCTAATATAAACTGAAGGTCTAAGAAGATCATTCATTCAACCATTTCATGTGGATTATATAAAGAGAGAGCAATTTGATATGCATTTGGAAGAAGAATCCCAATTTAAAAAAATAAAAATCCAAAATCTTCATTACTGGATTACAGTGAAGCATTTCATCAACTATTTTGACTTTCTAAAATCTGTGCATATCTTCTGGGTGGAAAGCACTAATGATGAATAAGATCATTAAACCATGTGTGGAATTGTTTAGAGACGGAGATTCCATCAATATAACCACCCCCCTAATGCATCAATTAATACCCTAAAATTACTCCAGATAACATAATTCAATGTCTGCCACGAAGACTATGATCTTTTCCAGAAACTGACTGCACGTTCAAGAAAGTTTTCAAGTTATATTAAGAGATTACCTCTATCATCAATATTGCACTGTCAGTGCCTGCCAGAAGTAAATCCAGTTCTGACTCTTCCATCTGCTTAGTTGTTGGATTCACAATAAACTTATCCCCAACAAGTCCAACTCGAACTCCTGCAATTGCCTTCGTATTTGGCAATTCTGAAAGAGCTCTGTAGTAATTGAGTTTCACTTTTAACTATCTAACAACAAATGGAACTCTGCAATGCTTCACAAACAGTAACTACTTTGCATTGTAACTTACACTGCTATTCCAGCTGCTGTTACTGCCAAAGCATCAGGAGGATGCAACCCATCATAGCTCAAGACCTGAGACAATGAGGAGATAGTAACTCTTTGTAAGCTGAAATGCAAGCCTAAAGAAAAAGACAGTAATAATAGAAACACATTGTCCGGTTCCCAATTCTGACTATCAAGTATAATAATTACTAGCAGATGAGAAATGACAACATATGAAATTCATAATAGTAGATCAATCAGCTGGTATTCCAAGGTCAGAAGCAACCAACACGCCCAAGCAATACTAAAAATTTTTAATACTTCGGAGAGCATATCAAAATTATACCTTGATAAAGATATAAATGACCATGGTTGAATGATTCTCAAATCCCCAAAAAAGAAAAACACTTCACTTAAGTTTTTGCATCCTTGTTTTCAAAATGATTAAACTACTTTCTTTCATCAGTACAGCTGGCCAAGGTTGAATATTGCTCAGATCCCAGAACATATCTGTAATTCAGTTCCATAATCCTTGTAATCTTTAAACTAAGATCACTTAGCTCATGCTTTTAGAACTCACTGATGCAAAAGAGCTTTGAGTTTATAAAAGAAATAAGAAGGTAAATTATAAGTTTAGTTTATGCTAGGTTTCCTTATTAAATAGAAAGAAGTAGTAAGTTAGATATGTTATCCTAGTTGATTAGGACTTTAAATTATTTAAGAATATAGAATTCTCATTAGAATAGGATTCAATTTTGTTTTGGATATTTTAAATAGGAATTGTTAAAATAAATACATATTAATTCAGAATATTCTCCCTTAATTGATAGGGGCGATAGACAGTTATTAGAGGTAGTTATTATTTCAGTAACTGTAAGTGGCAGTTATTAGAGGCAATTACCAAAGCAGTTATTTTTACTTTTATTAGAGGCAGTTACCAAAGCAGTTATTTCTTCTTTGGTGGACCGTGTACTTTAAAAAAGGGGAATAACCCCTGTTGTATGAAGTGAATGAATGCAGTCTCTCTACCAAAAATTCTTTGTAGTTTCTTGACATGGTATCAGAGCCACAAGGAGATCAATTCGACTGCAAGTTTCATCCTCTTCTGATCTGACCTTCATTGTCAGATCAGTAACTGCTACCAAATTCACTGTGATTGATCTCGAATTAAGTGATTGTCAGCCATTTTTTCATCCACCCTTGATTGCTGGAAATTCTCCCTACAACTCCAGTAATTCTCTTTGTATCAGCCTTCATTGCTGTTACGATTCATTCTCCTCCTCTCTATATTATCAGATCAATTGTCCTTAATCATAGAAGATGTCAGAAATTGAGGAAACAAGTGGAGTGCAACAGGGAATGACAAACTCCCTAATGCAGCCTCCTGGGAGATTTGCCTACCATCCAACCAGCCTTCAAACTTGACGGCAAAAACTATCTGAAATGGTCTCAGTTTATTCGAACCACCTTGAAAGGAAAGGGGAGGTTGAGCCATCTAAATGGAACTGGTCCTAAGGAAGGGGACCCACAATTTGAAGCTTGGGATGAGGAGGATGCCTTAATCATAGCACAGATGTGGAATTCCCTGAGTCCTGAAATTAGTGATACGTGCATGTTCTTGTCAACTGCCAAGGACATTTGGGACACACTTCATTAAACATATTCAAAGGTCAAAGGTCAAAGATGCAGCCCAAATATATGAGGTGAAAGTGAGAACAATGGCAACAAAACAAGGGAGTAAGTCAGTGACAGAATATGCCAACCAGTTGAAAACGTTATGTGAGGAACTGGATCATTATCGGGTGCTGCAAACTAGATGCTCTGAAGAAGAAACAAGACAAGAGTATATGATTTTCTTGTGGGATTGGACCCTGAATATGATCAGGTAAGGGTCCAAATATTAGGGCGACAGGAGGTTCCATCTTTAAATGAGGTGGTAGCACTCATTCGAGGAGAAGAAAGTAGGAGGATGGCTATGTTAAATAATCAAACACTGGAAGATGGCGCAATGGTGGCTGCCAGATAGGGCAGAATTGAAGGAGGAAGATCTGGACAGCAAAAACTTGATGAATTGCGGTCCACATTATGCAAAAAACCTAGGCACAAAAGGGATCAATGTTGGAAGCTAAATGGCAAGCCTCCAAGCCGAGATTGGGGACAGAAAGGAGAATCTCAGATAAATCAAGAGCGGAATCAGAGATGGGGATAGCGCAGAAATGGTAGACAGGCGCATGCAGTTGCTGCAGCAGAGTAGGAGCAGCCAGCTCTAAACACAGGGAAGATGAACCAGGGAGAAATTAAAAAACTCATTCTTGCGCTAGACAAACCGGGGGACTTATCTGTTCCTTCAGGTAGTACCTCTCTTGCATTTTCTGATGAGTCTATTGCTCTGGTCAGTGTAAGTGCCTCAGTCCACTCCCCTTCCCAAGGTTCCTAGATCATTGATTCAAGAGCTACAGTCCATATGACCAATACCTCAACCCTTTTCACAACTTATAAACCCTACTCTGGTAACAAAAAAATATCTACTGCAAATGGACCCTTAATTACTATTGCTGGTGTTGGTGACATTAACCTGACCCCTAGTCTAATTCTTAAAAATGTCTTCCATATCCCTAAACTATCTACCAACCTTATTTCTGTCAAAAAAACTAATTTCTGATACAAATTGCCATGCATTCTTTCATTTTCTGTTTATTTCACGAAAGGGATTCGAGGAGGAGGATTGGACACGCTAAGGCAAAGGGTGGTCTCTACTACCTTGAGACATCGGCCAAACAAGAAAAACCAGACATCATTTCTCCATCCAGCCTACTATCTAAAACCCATCTCACAAATTCAAAAAAAGTTTGGCTTTAACATCGCCACCTGGGACATCCCTCATCCTTTGTTATAAAAAATATGTTTCCTTGTTTTCAAGCAATAGGGTAGAAGAGTTTCAATGTGAAGAGTGTGACCTTGCTAAACACAAACGTGTGCCCTTTCCAACTTCTATTAGTAAAAGTTCTCTACCCTTTGACCTTGTTCATAGTGATATATGGGGTCCAGCACCCATTTCTAATGTTTCTAGTGCAAAATGGTTTGTTTCATTTATTGATGATTGCACACGTATGACTTGGATCTTTCTTCTCAAACACAAGTCAAATGTGAGCATAGTCCTTCCTCAGTTTTATACCATGATTCAGACCCAATTTGGAACCAAATTTAAAAGGGTTAGATCTGACAATGCCAAAGATTACTTTAATCAGACCTTATCTTCTTTCTTTCAGAAGGAGGGCATTATCCATGAGTCTTCTTGTATCTATACTCCACAACAAAATGGCATTGCAGAGCGTAAAAACGGTCACCTTCTTGCTTGTGCAAGAGCTCTTCTTTTTTATACCAATGACCCACGGTGGCTATTGGGAGAGGCAGTCCTAACTTTTGCCTTTTTGATCAATCAACTGCCATCATACAACCTTGGAAACCAAATTCCTACTGATACCCTCTCTACCTTCTACCCAAATAATCCAGTTAAGATCAACCTACAACCTAGAATATTTGGGTGCACAGCCTTTGTTCATGTTCAGTCTTCCGGTAGAGGCAACCTGGATCCTAGGGCCCTACGCTGTATATTTGTGGGATACTCATCAACCCAAAAAGGGCACAAACATTACCATCCTCCCACTAAGAAAGTCTTTATCTCAGCTGATGTCACCTTTAATGAAATTGAGCCTTATTATTCTCATTCTCATCTTCAGGGGGAGAAATCAGTACCATTAAATTTAGAAGATGAGGATGCTACCATTTCTTTGGAAAATTTTTCCATTTCTCGATCCATTTCTCTAGCTGATACTAACCAGCCCATTACTGTTCCAGACCAGTCCTTTCTTGCTCCAGACCAGTCCTTTACAGAGCAGCCTGCACCAGACGAATTCACTCCAGACTTACCTGACCTCTCAACAGGTGCATCAGACACTCATAATCCTCACCCAACATGTGTACTCAAGAAGTTTGGCAAAGTGTACTCAAGGAGAGGAAAAGGCAATTTTGCACCTCAGCATGTTCAGGATTCCATCAAGGATCCCAATCCAGAGGTAACAGATCCTAATGATGAAATACATGAAATTTTTGAGTAGCCTGTTTTATGTGTTACTGTTGACAAACCCATTGCCTAGCGAAAAGGTACAAGAGTGTACCAAGAAATCACCTTATCCCCTAGCACAATCCGTGTCACTCAAAAATGTTTCCTCATCACACAAGACCTTCTTGTCAATCTACATGGTGCAAAAATACCCAACAGATGGACTGAGGCCTTAACTGATGAGAAATGGAGACAAGCTATGAATGTGGAGATGGAAGCGCTAGAAAGGAACAAAACCTGGGATCAAGTGCAGTTGCCTCCAAACAAGAAAACAGTGGATTGTAGATGGATTTATACCATCAAATACATGGCAAATGGGTCAATTGAGAGGCCCAAGGCAAGACTAGTGGCCAAAGGTTACACACAGTCATATGGAATTGATTATTTGGAGACCTCTGCTCCAATTGCTAAGATGAATACTGTGCGGGTGTTATTGTCCTTGGCAGCAAACTTGGACTGGAATTTAGAGCAGTTTGATGTCGAGAATGTCTTCTTACATGGTGACTTGGAGGAAGAGGTTTATATGGATGTGCCGCCAGGTTATGTGACTGAACTTCCAGTTAGAACTTTGTGTAATCTGAAGAAAGCACTCTATGGGCTCAAGTAGTCACCTCGAGCCTAGTTTGGAAGGTTTACCAAGGCTATGCTCACCTTGGGATATGCACAAAGTCAAGCTGATCATACTCTCTTTGTTAAACATTCAGCTTCAAGGGGACTTATGACACTAATAGTCTATGTTGATGATATAATTGTGACTGGCAATGATGAAAATGAGAAACAGAGGCTAAGGAGGCATTTGGCAACTGAATTTGAGATTAAAGAGCTTGGAAAATTGAAGTACTTCTTGGGGATAGAAGTAGAGCACTTAAGAAGAGGTATTTTTATCTATCAGCAAAAAGTATATTATTGAACAGAGACATGTTTGACTAGATGTAAACCTGTTGGGACACCCTTGGACCCAAATACTAAGCTGGGAGAGGCAGAAGATGAGGCACCAGTGGACACTCGGATGTACCAGCGACTAGTAGGCCGACTAATATACTTGTCTCACACAAGGCCCAACATAGCCTTTGCAGTAAGTTTAATTAGTCAGTTCAAGCACAAACCTAAGCAGTGCCACCTTCAGGCAGTTCATCGTGTTCTCAGATATTTAAAGGGAACATCAGGAAGAGGAGTGCTATTTAGCCGAGGAAATAGCATATACTTGGAAGCTTATACAGATGCAAACTATGCAGGTTCAATAGTGGACAGAAGATCAACAGGTTCAATAGTGGATAGAAGGTCAACTTCTGGATACTGCACATTTTTGGGAGGAAATCTAAAAACATGGAGAAGTAAAAAACCGGGGGTTGCAACCAGGTCAAGTGCAGAAGCTGAGTTTAGGGCAATGGCACAAGGAATGTGTGAGTTACTGCAGCTAAAAATTCTACTTGATGATCTGAAGTTCAGATGGGAGAAACCTATGAAGCTATATTGTGATAATAAATCAACTATAAGTATAGCTCACAACCCAGTCTAGCATGAGAGGACAAAGGATATTGAAGTTGATAAACATTTTATCAGGGAGAAGCTAGAGAGTGGCTTGATTTTGCACATCCTTCGTATCCAGTCAACAGCAAATTGCAAACATTTTTACCAAAGGATGAGTGGACATTAATTTGAAAACATTATTAGCAAGCTGGGGTTTGATAATATCTACCTCCCAACTTAAGGGGGGGTGTTAAAATAAATAAATATTAATTCAGAATATTCTACCTTAATTGATACGGGTGATAGACAGTTATTAGAGGTAGTTATTATTTCAGTAACTGTAAATAGGGGTGGCAGTTATTAGAGGCAATTACTAAAGCAGTTAG
The DNA here is from genome assembly GCA_027568935.1 of Erythroxylum urbanii. Classification (NCBI taxonomy): domain Eukaryota; kingdom Viridiplantae; phylum Streptophyta; class Magnoliopsida; order Malpighiales; family Erythroxylaceae; genus Erythroxylum; species Erythroxylum urbanii. The sequence continues at coordinate 9,477,213 of JAOQML010000002.1, forward strand.
TTCTGCTTTTATTAGAGGCAGTTGCCAAAGCAGTTATTTCTACTTTGGTGAACCGTGTACATTGAAAAAGGGGAATAACCCCTGTTGTATGACGTGAATGAAAGCAGTCTCTCTACCAAAAACTCTTTGTAGCTTCTTGACAGGAACCTTACTATTAAAAGAAGAGTTCGAAGAACTTTTCTATATACATATATGAACATGCTCAATCCTTCATAATAAGAGTTCTAAGAACTTTTCTATATACATATATGAACATACCCAATCCTTCAATAAATAGATCCTGAATTTTTTTCTATAAACTTGAGTTTTCAGTTAGAAGGTGTGATACTTTCTTCTATGAGTGATTCTTAATTTCCCACCCTCCATTACTTGTTTACCTCACAAAAGTCCAAAACTTTTAACCTGAATTTCTAGAAATCAAAATCCTAAATTCTGACCATATCAAACATAAAATTCTCGTGAAATTAAACCCTAATATTCTAGCCATTCCTAAATCAAAAGTTTAGCAACCTAAAGCTCAAATTCCAGCCACCATAATTTATAAATTTTATAGGTCTTAGCCACTAGAGTAATATATCTTCTACTTATCCTACGTCAATTTGGCATCAAAGCTTTGGTTTACAATAGCGACATTTAGTGTAAGGGCACGTAGAAGAATAATCAGCGACCTAGAGCGAGATGAAGTAATTCTAAGTAACGCAAAAAAATTGGGCATCGATTATCCCCAATCACAAGATGCTCCAAAAACCAACTTACATGTAACAACTCCCACAAGAAAGCATATTCGACAATTTTTGGGGAGGCTAGACAACCTTGAAATTCATTTCCTAAAAGTCAAAACTCCAACAAAAATAATTTTGCAAACCAATATCGTATACTTGATGTTATACATGGTGAAGGTGCCAATAAGTAAGATGAAGGGATTGACATTAATCAATAGCACATAGTGCAAGAGTAAATATTTGTTGGAAAATCATACTCTAGTTTTGATTCCTCAAATTTAACAGACATTGCCTCGGAGAAAGTGCTTGTTCTAGATGGTGAAACGAATTAATTAGGATATTCAAACCTATATGCAAAAGGTGATCATGTACTTGTGACATGAAGAGTTTGAGAATGGGAGATGATATAGCATTAAAGATGAAGAAAAGAAGGGAGTGGATTCCTTCATAGCTCCTAAAGCTGACACAACTTAACAAGAAGTTGAAACATGCAAGCAACAAGCTGAAACAAATTGTCATAGTCCTAGGTTACGGAACAAGTTATGGGTCGGCTAGTGTGTTTAGAGGGAGTTGGGTTAACAGGTTCTAGGGGATGACAGGATGGTTTCTTATGACACCCTATGGTGTTAGCTGGGTTCTAAAGAAACTTAAAACTTTCTTGAGTTTAGAAATATTCAAGAGGGCTTGTTAAGAAATTTTTGACTAACTTCTTTATTAGCTAAAACCCATTAAATACAAAAAGGGAAAGCTAACTCCCTAATACTCGGAGAGAAAATGGGAAAGTGGAGACTAATATGTGAAAATGGAGCTAACCTCCTAACAACCTATGAAACATATGGGAAATATGACTAAACTTATTTTAGCTTGATGATGTGTCCTAAATTTGCCATATGTGAATCTGTTGTAGACTTTAGGATTGTGATGGGCCAAGAAAGCCAGCCATTCGTTATGTCTACCAGAGAAAGAGAACCATAGGATTTCCTAGAGCTGGGTACGGACCCACTACTGATGATTAGAAGAATCAAGTTACTTACAAGAATAAAGGAAGGC
>JAOQML010000002.1:9479084-9494978 GCA_027568935.1 Erythroxylum urbanii
GATAAACCTACTGGTGTCATTCGTTCATTGCAAATATCAATACAATCTACCTCATTCCTCTCATCATCCTTTACTTTACCGTTATAAATACTTCTGATCTTATCAGATTGCTAACATTTCTCTCGCCCTCCAAAACTCACTTCCCCTTAAGCGAAAAGGGAGGGAATTGTTGGCGCATAGAATCAATAGGTTTCAAGATGAGTCAGCTGGGGAAGTGCCTTGCCAATGGATGAGAAACTCCTGACAGTTATGGTTGAGACGATAAGCAAGAAATGCCAATGGTTGAGGCAGTTTAGGCTTTGGGAAATGAATGGGTAATTTAGCTTCTTCCATTTGTTTACCTTCAATGAAAGGTTTGGGACAAGCCACGTGAAACACATGGTTAATTCTGGTAGTTTAAGGAAGATCCAATTTGTAGGTCGTGGATCCTACCCGCTACACAATTGGAACTGGCCCATAGAACTTGGGTAACAATTTGGAATGTTCACAAGTTGCCAACAAGAGTTGGTGATATGGCTGGAGGCGAAGGAGAACCTTGTCTTCCACATTTTATTCCATCGAGCGATGCCTGGAGTCATAGGTGGATTTCATCTTTTGCTAGGCAAGAGATAAGTTCTGTCTTAAAGATTGAAGATTTCATCATAGGATTAAAGGGCTCGGTCTACAACATCGATCTTGGAGATGCCTGGACAATAAGAGAGCAACCAGGCAGTGGGCACCCATAGACCACTTCAAAAGGTGTAGCCCTCAGAGAAGAGTAGAAATTGGTGTTGTAAGAGTATTCAACCCAAGCTAACCAATCCATCCACTTCATGGGATGGTCACCAGTGAAGCAACTCAAGTACATCTCCACGATCCGATTGACCTCCTTGATTTGGTCATCTGATTAGGGACAGTAAGCAAAGAGTTGGTTTCAAAAAAGGCTTGTGAAGGTGAAGTCCCTATCACTAACCATAGTTTTTGGTGGACCATGCAACTTCAAGATGAGAAGAGGCGAGTAACACTTACAGTCATATGGATAGGAGAGTGGGAGCAGATGACAACATTTGAAGAAACGATCAAGAACCACCAAGATAACATTCTTTGCATGCGAAGTGGGTAAGCCTTCCATAAAATCTAAAGATATATCAACCCATACTCGTTACAGAATAGTCAGGGTTGAAGTAGGTTGGTCAGTTGTAATGTCTCCACCTTATGCCTTTGACAGGTTACAAGACTTAAAGTTGCAGACGTCTTGTTTCATACCCTTCCAGCGAAAGTCCTTGGCAATGTGAGAGAATTTTCTCATAAACCCCATGCCCCTGATTATGGGGGGCAGATAAAACTATCTGATTGGGGAAGAATTCCGTGCTAAGTGGACTCGATTTTTGTAAAATAGGAGACCTTGCTTGAAACTCCATTCCCCTTTTGATGTACCCTGCTAGACCTCCTTAATCAATTGTTGCAAGGTTGGATCACCTTGTTGCCCGTGCAGGATGGCATCGAATAAACTCAATTGTGGCATGAATATATCAAGGAGAATTGCAACATCCGAGTCTCTCCATGATAGAGCATCTAATACGGTGTTATGTTTGCTAGCATTGCACTCCACGAAAAAGGAATAATCCATGATTTTGTCAAGCTAGCGTTGCTATAGAGGGTGAGAATGCACTGCTCTTAACAAAAATTTCAAGTTGTAGTGATCGATATGTACCATGAAAGGTGAACCTACAAGTATGAGCACCAATGCTTGATGGCCTTCACAAGACTTATGAGCTCCTTCTTGTGTGCCGAAAGGTGCTTATGAAGCGCTTAAATGGTTCTACTGCAAATGGGCTTGTCATTCAGCATTAGATGCACTGATCCTTGTTTCAAAGGCATCACACACAATGAAAAATGTGTTAGAGAATTTGAGAAGGGATAACACCCATGTCGTGGTCATAGTAGTCTTGAGGTCAATCAAGGCTTGTTGTGATTGGGGCATCCCCTTGAAGCAATTCCTTCAAAGCGTGACCATAATTGGAGTTGAAATTGATCCATAATTGTGGATGAACTTGTAGTAGTAACTGGTAAGGCCCAAGAAGTCGAAGTCTTGAATAGTTGCAGGCTTAGACAATCAGCCAAAGCTGCAATCTTCTCTGGATCGACAATAACAACTTGGGTAGAGATGATGTGCCCCAAGTAAGCAATTTTGGTCTAGCCAAAAGAGCATTTTGATTTTTGAAGGACGAGACTATGTTCTGCCAGTAGATTGAAGACGATGTGAAGGCATTGGAGGTGTTCCGCCCAAGTACAGTTATAGAAAAAAATGCCGTCAAAAAATACCAATACAAATCTTCTGAAGTGAGGTTTAAAAACCTCATTCATCAATGCTTGAAAAGTGGACGGGGCATTGGTGAGCCCAAAGGGCATGACGAGGGACTAAAAATGGTCGTGGTGCGTACGAAAGGTCTTCTCCACATCTACTTTATGCATTTGCATTTGGTGGTACCCAACACACAGGTCCAATTTGGAAAAACATTTGGCTCCAAATAACTCTCCTAGAAACTCATTAATTACAGGAATGAGGAATTTATCTTTGATAGTCTTGGCATTCAATTCCTTGCAATCAACACAAAACCTCCAGGTTTCATCATATTTAGTAACAAGTAGTACTGGTGAGGAGAATGGTGACGGCTAGGTTGAATTATTCCCTGTTGTAACATGCTAAACATTGCTTCTCTACTACTGCTTTTTGGGCATCGGGATATTGATACGGTAGAACTACCATCGGGCTTCGCCCCTAGCTCCAAGTTTATCCTATGGTCACATCTTGTACGTGGAAGCCCTATAGGTTCCTAGAAGATTGAAGCAAATTCTTCAAGGAGTTTCTGTGCGGCCTAGTCATGATTATCTTTGGTGGCTAAAGTGTAATTATGGTGCCTTATGATTCTCGACACCTTGTAATTCTACCTATCTTCCATGGTTAGTAAAAGGCATATGCATGCCATAAAATCCCAAGAAATAGGTCCCAAAGTTTTTAGTCAATTAACACCCATCACCATGTCAACCCCACTTAGGGATAAAATAAACAAATTAAGTGGGACTCCTCAGCTTTCTCCTAAATTTCTAATCCTTTCACAATTTGCCATCATTAGTCATAGACCCTCACGATTCTGTACCGGCAGGTTGGTGGAGGACACAATTGCCACATCAATAAAGTTGTTAGTATTGCCTAAATCGATTAAGACCCAAACGGGATGCCCAAGGATAGAGCCCTTCAACCGCATAGTTTATGGGGAGTTAGTGCCAATGATAGCATTTAGTGATATCGATGGCAGGTCATGATTTGAGGCTTCTTCCAGAGCTGCTTCAACTTCTTCATTTTCGACCATCTCAATCTAAAAGAGCTTTTTGCATCGATGGCTGCTAGTGTACAACTCATCACAATTAAAGCATAAGACTTTCAGACGTGATGCAGGAGCAGTTAGTTTAGTTTTCCTCGTTAAAATTAGATTTCTTACTATTTAGTATTTCTTAAGTTATTTGGATTCCTAGTTATCAAAGGATTAGCATATTACTTTTTAATTAGCATTTCCTTTTCCTATAAGGAGTTGGATTAGGTCCTATAGTAGTATAAATAGGCTGCCTACGCTTGATTTTGAGGGATGTCTTTTATCAATCAAATAATTTTATGCTTTTAGAGGTTTTTCTACAAACTCTAAGCCCTATTTTCAAGTTCCAGCTACAATCTACATCAATTATAGCCTATTCTATTCTACTTATCTTTGTTTTCCTTCCCACACTACGTCAAATTGGTATCAGAGCAAGTTAGATCCTTAGATTTTGATTGCTTAGCTATGGTTGGACGCGATAGAACACATGGACGTGGAAATTAAGATAACCAAGGAGAGATGGCTGATTGAGACGTATGATTGCAGACTTGTCGCAAGCTGTGCAAGATTTGCAGCAGCGATGGGAACCAATGGCAGCCCGAATGGAGATTTCGGAAGGCGACCACGACCCCTCGGATGTACCGGAAGGTAGTCTTGAGGCTGAAACTGAAGATTCAGTGGATGACAACCCCTTTCATGCAGCTGGACCCGCAAACAATGAGGTAAAAGGTGGATTGGAAGAGAGGTTAGTCTATGTGTTGTGGATGCATTCGTTGGCAAAGCATACAAAAGGAAAGGGAAGCATGCTGAGGTGGATAATGGTTGCTAAGGTGGATTACGACTGCAGAATTGGAAGATTCAGATTTAGCATTTTTATTCAATAAAATTAGTTGTAATTTGATATTGTTATAGCTAGATAAACTTCTTATTTAGTATTTGATTCAATAAAATTAGTTGTAATTTGATATTGTTACAGCTAGATAAACTTCTTATTTAGGATTGACGTTATCCCTTGTTTTGATTTCTATCTATTTAGGAATTCTCTGATGTAAAGAAACTCTTGCCTTTATAAAGGCTTTCATTACGCAATAAAAGGATAATTAGAATTCATTACTCAAATTGAGATTGAAGCTTCTCGAAAATAAGCTTCAGGTTTATGCTCCCTTTATGAGCTGATAATTACATTCATCATAGGTCGGGGTAAGAACAAGGAACGAGGCCGATCTTTGGGTCTTGATTTCTCGTTGTCTCGTCCGATGACTCAATCCTACGCTCGTGATCATAACACCATGCCCTTGAATTGAATGGTGGTGGAATTAGAATTGAAGTTGCTGATTTTCATGGAAAGATGCATGTGGAGGACTATTTGAATTGGGAGGCGAGTTTAGAGATTTATTTTGAATCGAAACCTATGGCTGAAGCTAGAAAAGTGTTGTTTGTTAAGCTTAAATTGAAGAGCACTGCACTTCAATGGTGGAAGTGAGTTGAGGAGTAGCGTGCACGACAAGGGAGCACATGAAAGCGAAGTTGTGCAAGCAATTTTTATGATTACTTAATAGAATTGTATGAAAAGTTCCATTCGTTGAAACAAGGGAGCTCAAGTGTGGAGGAATACACGGTTGAGTTTAACAACCTCTCAATTCGAGTGGGGTTAAATGAAACTAAGGAACAATTGATCTCTCGATATCTAGCAGGTTTGAATCAATCAATTAGGGATGAGATGGGAGTAGTTCGATTGTTTAACCTTGAGGAAGCAAGGCAACATGCCTTAATGGCAGAAAAACGAATCTGGAGGTATGGTTCTAGAAGGCCTTTGTTTGGAAGAGCTGATGGAGTTGTTCAGAGGAGTGCCGGAGCTATTCACAATGAAAAAGCAAGTCAATCAGCCCCCAGAAACAGTCGCGAGACTGCCAACATGAACCGAGCTAATGGAGGAAATATGGGTAACAATGAAAAAGGGAAGGCTTTGGTGAAGTTTGGAGCAGCAAACACCTCTAATCCTAATAATTTTAAAGTTGGCAACAACTCACAAATTCGGTGTTTTACTTGTGGAGAAAAGGGTCATGCTTCTTATGCTTGTTCGGAGTGAAGGGTGAACCTCGCTGAATTAGAAAAAGAGGAGGACGTGTCAGACCTTGTGTATGATGATGGCATGGAAGAAAGTAAGGATATAGATGTGGACCCAGTTCAAGGAGAATCTTTAGTGGCTCGACGAGTAATAACAACCACTAACAAATGCGAAAGGGAAGATTGGAGATGTCGTAGCATATTTCGAACCCGTGTTAATTGTGGAGGAAAGGTGTGCAATCTAGTTATTGATGGAGGTACCATGGAGAACGTTATTTCAAAAGATGCAATAGAAAAGCTTAAACTTACCACTGAAAGGTATCCTCATCCTTAAAAGATTGGTTGGCTTAAGAAAGGTCATGAGATTCCAGTCACTTCTCAATGTTTAGTCAAATTTACTATAGGTTCAAATCTAGATGATGAAGCTTTGTGTGATGTTGTGCCTATGGATGTTGGCCATATTCTTGTGGAAAGACCTTGATTATATGACCATGACATGGAACACCTCACTAAACCAAACACTTACACTTTTCGTAAAGGCAACAAGACTTACACCTTACAGCCTTTAAAGGAAGAAGCCAAAGAGACTTCTCAATCTTCAAAAGGTGGCAAGGTTAGTGGATATATAGCAACTGAAAGGGTTGAATCAAAATGTGAAGAGTTAGAGGTGGTGTATGCTTTGGTTAGTAAGGTTGTGAAGGATGACAAAGCCGGAAATTTGATTCAACAACCTCCTGAAATCTAGCAATTGTTGAAGGAATTCAAGGAGCTGGTCAGCAATGATTTGCCTCCAAGTTTACCGCCCATAAGAAGCATTCAAAATGCTATTGATTTGGTGCCTGGAGCACCTCTACCTAATCTGCCAGCATATAGAATGCCACCTATGCAGCGTGCCGAGATACAAAAACAGGTTGGCGAATTACTTAGTAAGGGACTGGTGCGAGAAAGTAAAAGTCCTTGTGCTTGTCCAACTCTACTTGTTCCAAAAAAGGGTGGTTTTTGGAGAATGTGTATTGACAGTCGAGCTATCAACAAAATAACTGTCAAGTACATATTTCCTATTCCTTGTTTGGATGATATGCTCGATCAACTAGATGGTTCTACAATGTTTTCAAAGATTGATTTGAAGAGTGGGTACCATCAAATTAGATTTAGGCGTGGAGATGAATGGAAGAAAGTTTTTAAAACACCAGACAGACTTTTTGAGTGGTTCGTGATGCCGTTTGGTCTTTCTAATGCACCTAGTACGTTTATGAGAACCATATGTGAAGTACTTAAGCCATTCTTGAACTCTTTTGTAGTTGTTTACTTCAATGACATTTGAATCTATAGTCGGAGCAAGGAAGAACACTTGGTTCATTTGCACCAAGTTTTGGAGGTGCTGCGTAAGGAGATGCTTGTTATAAATTTGACGAAGTGCACATTCTTATGTGATGAAGTTGTGTTTTTGGGGTTTGTTGTCTCTGCTGAAGGGATAAAACCCGATTTTGAGAAAGTTCGAGCCATCACGGAATGGGCAGGACCTCAAAGCATCAAAGATGTTCGAAGTTTTCATGATTTGGCCTCTTTCTACGAGAGGTTTATAACGAATTTTAGTGCTGTAATGAGTCCTATAACTGAATGTTTGAAGAAAGACAGCTTTGAATGGTCTAATTCAGCACAAAAAGCCTCTGAAAGAATTAAAACTTTGATGACGAAAGCACCTATTCTTGCACTACCGGGCTTTGAGAAGTTATTTGTTGTTGAATGTGATGCTTCACATGTTCGAATTGTGGCTGTTCTAAGCCAACAAGGGAGGCCTATAGAATTTTTCAGTGAAAAGTTATTTGATGCTAAGCGAAGATATTCCACTTATGATTCGGAGTTTTATGCTTTGGTGAGAGCTATTGATCATTGGAGACACTACTTGGCTTATAAGGAGTTTGTGGTTTATTCTAACCATCAAGCTCTACGCTACTTGAATTCCCAAAAAAAAAGTTGAATGAACGCCATATTAGATGGAGTTCTTTTCTTAATCAATCCAACTTTTCTTTGAAATACAAGACAGGTGAATGCAACAAAGTTGTTGATGCATTGAGCAGGCGATCTTCACTTTTGGCAGTGATGAGTACTCAAGTTATAGGATTTGAAAAACTCAAAAATCAGTATTAAACAGACCCATATTTCAAACTGATTTTTGAGGATTTGAAGGGACCAACCGGCGCAAATTTGTTGCCGTATAGGTTGCATGATGGTTATATTTTTAAAGGCAATCAATTGTGTATTCCAGCAAGTTCTATGAGAGAACAAATTGTGCGAGAACTTCATGTTAACGGGTTAGGAGGACATTTTGATAGAGACAAGACATTGGCAATGGTAGTTGATCGTTATTATTGGCCAAGTATGTATAGAGATGTGGAAAGATTGGTGAAACGGTGTTCAGCTTGTCAATTTGACAAGGGAACTTCACAAAATATGGGTCTATACACTCCTTTGCCAATACCGAAGGCACCTTGGGTTCATTTGAGCATGGATTTTGTCTTGGGACTTCCAAAGACTGCAAAGGGATTTGATTCTATATTTGTTGTGGTGGATTGGTTTTCAAAGATGGTACATTTTATTCCATGTTTCAAGACTTCCGATGCTACACATATTGCTGATTTGTTTTTCAAGGAAGTGGTGAGACTACATGGCGTACCAAGTTCAATTGTTTCCGAAAAGGATGTGAAGTTTATGGGATACTTTTGGAGGACTTTGTGGAGAAAGATGGGGATTGAATTAAAGTATTCTAGCACTTGCCATCCACAAACAGATGGCCAAACTGAATCTATCAATCAGAGTTTGGGTAATATGTTGAGATGTCTTGTTGGGAATCATGTGAAGAATTGGGATTTTGTGATGCCACAAGCTGAATTTGCTTACAACAATTCAGTGAATAGATCAACAAAGAAAACACCCTTTTAAGTTGCCTATGGATTTAAACCACAACATGTGCTTGATTTGGTGCCATTACCAAAAGAGGCTAGAGTTAGCGATGATGGTGAAGCCTTGGCTGATCAAATTTGCAGGGTTCATGAAGAAGTAATGGAAACTTTGAAGGCTAGCAATCAATCCTATACTAGTGCGGCAAATCAACATCATAGGGACAAAGAGTTTGAAGAGGGAGACTTGGTATTAGTACACTTGAAGAAAGAAAGGTTTCCTAAGGGAACTTATCACAAGCTCAAGTCTAGGAAGTTTGGGCCATGCAAGATATTGAAGAAAATCAACTCAATGCTTATTTTGTAGACCTACCATTAGACCTACATATCAGCCCAATATTTCATGTTTCTAACCTATATTCATTTGAAGGATTTGATGGGGAAGCGACTGACGTTGCAGAGCAGATAGACCAATTACCAGGGTGCAACTAGATGTTATTGAGCAAGTTTTGGATTTCAAAGAAATGTGTTCAAGAAGGGGCAATCAGTACAAACAATTCCTAGTGAAGTGGTTAGGTAAACCAACTAGTGAAAGCACTTGGATAACTGAAGAAGAGTTAAAGAAAGTTGCTCCAGAGTTGCATGTTAAAGTTTTGAAAGTTTTCTTGCTAGAGTCGAGTCTTTAAACCCGAGGGGAATGATGCAAGAGCAATTGGTTTAGTTTTCCTAGTTAATATCAGATTTCTTACTATTTAGTATTTCTTAAGTTATTTGAATTCCTAGTTATCATATGATTAGCACATTACTTATTAATTAGTATTTCCTTTTCCTATTAGAAGTTGGCTTAGGCCCTATACTAGTATAAATAGGCTGCTTATGCTTGATTTTCAGGATGTCTTTTATCAATCAATAAATTTTATGCTTTTAGAGGTTTTTTTACAAACCCTAAGCTCTATTTTCAAGTTCCAGCTACAATCTGCATCAATTATAGCATATTCTATTCTACTTATCTTTGTTTTTCCTTCCCACACTACGTCATAAACACATCTCTCTCACTTCTGGACAAGTTCGTCCCTCTCCCGTCTCGACTCTCACTCTTTTCTCAGTTACTGTCCGTTCTCTGTTCTAATCGTGATTCTCAGAGCAACTCACCGGTAGATTTCTAAGGTATGTTTCCTTCATTTTGGTCGACAATCAGTCCAATGAGGCATTTTCCTTATCTTCTCATCCGATTAATGTACATGGGTTTGCGTTTATTTTACTCCCTCCTTCTCTCATTGAGCGTCTAACACTAGCGAGATTGAGAAATGTATGTTCTTTTGCAAACGGAAATGTGGTTTGAGCGATTTTTGATAGATGTTAATTTGATTAATTTGATTTGTTGTATAGGAGTGAGAATTGACTGGGCTAGCTTGCAGTGGAATCCAGGTATCTACACTTGGGTGCTTCATCTGTTTTTTGCCTATCTTCTCTGCCTTTTCCCTCTTTTTCTACCTTAAATGACGAATCTGTTGGTTTTTCCTTTACATGTCTTTGGTCTCTTTATATCGATTAATTTGGTGTTATGTAATTTTTTGTTTGTTTTCAGTAAATAAGATAGGAAACAGTAGATCTCTTTAGAAGTGAGCTAATTCATGGCTCTTTATATTGAATTGTTGGACCGAAAATCTTTTACTCTATAGGTATCTATGGAAACAGTAGATCTTGTTGTTCTGTTAATTGGTTGGTTGCTGATAAGGAAAGATGAAACACAGGTCCTGTTGGTTGGTTTCAACTGCATGAACTAGGCCTTTCATTTTTAGTCGCTATGCTCTGTTTTTCATTTGGGTATTTTTGAGTTTTGTGAAGGATTTTGTTGGAAGTTTGGATTTATAAGGCTAGCATGTGCTTGTATTTAGCTATCTAAGTCAGTATGAAGGGGGTAGTACGATTAACCAATTTTTATAATAGTTTTTCAATTTACGAACTAGAGCTTTCTTGCATATTAGTTAATTATCTTAGAAATTGCTTTGAATATTTTTAAAATTTAAAGCTAATGTTACACTTTTAGCCTCAATGTTCTCTTTTTTATCAGTAAATGACAAATATTGAACTAATTATACCCATTAGACAAAATTTATTAAATAAAATAGACCAAATCTTTAATGGGAATTATTTGGCAGCTCAACAATCAAAACAAACAAACTGCAGAAACAATTATAGATTAAAAGATGTGTCCTAGTTTCATATGATCTTTTGCTAAAGTGATTTCACCCATTGAATTTGTGAAAGACAAGGACATCCCATCACTTGATTGCTCAGATATTTTACTATAACAAAGAACTTTTGATGATGAAAAGGACAAATCAAGGGTAAAGCTGTGCATGGTTTAGAAACAGAAGTTACATAGATAAGCGCAAAAAACCAATAGACACATTACATAGTTCATAAACTGCAGAAACCATACATTTATAGGGGGAGCCATTTTATGGCAATCCAAGCTATAAAAGTGTGTAGCTTTATCTACAACTGAAACAAAGTATGTAATTACAGTAGAACCTAGTAAGGAGATGCTTTGGTTAAAAAGACTCCTTCAAGAGTGGGATGTGAAGTAAGAAGACTGTGTAGTATTTTGTGATAGTTAAAGTGTTATTGACTTGAGCAAAAATATTATGTATCATTCCCACATAAGGCACGTAGATGTCGGATATCATTAGTTGAGGTTCATGATTGAGGAGTAACAAGTGATGTTGAAGAAGATTCACACAAATATGAATGGTGTTGATATGTTGACTAAAGTAATTCCTGAAAACAAGCATGAGCTTTATAGTAAGCTTGTTAGGATGTATCTCAAGTAGTTGTTGAAGCATAACATGTCTTTCCTATAATTGGGCTAGAGGGGGAGATTGTTGAGTGTCCAACTCTATTTTGAGACTTTTAATGAACGTCGACGCTTTTGTGATTCATAGGAATGACGAATGAGTGAAGACAAGATGAATGATAGTTAGATGAAACTCTTCTGGTGAGACACAACTGTGTAGGGTGCTACATGCCTATGTCCTTTACTTACACAATTGTGCGAATCAATCGTGTAAGTATCTGGAACTATGTGAAGGACGTGAAGGGCAAAGACATATACAGTTATGTACATAATTGTGTTCAAATTATATAATTCTTTGTAACCGTGCACATCTGTGACTGAGGCAGTACTGGAAGAGACACGGTCACTTACATGGCCATGTAAGTGACCGTGTACAATTCAGAAAAACTTATGTCATGATATAAAATAGAAAATATGTAGGTTTTGTAAGAGAGAGGAGTCAAAACAACAAGAGTGAGGAAAACATAAAGAAAGCAAGTAGTATAATATTCTCATCCTTTTTTTTTATTTTTTAGATTCATTTGAGAGTTTGTTGATTGACATATCAACTTTGGATTTAATCCTGAAACTTTTTTAGATAAATTGTAGTATAGTAGATGCATAACACAACCTTAGCTGAAGAGGAGATGAGAAAGGAGCTAAATTTCAAACCAAAACATGCAATTAACATAACTTAACTTCAAAAGCACAAAGGGATTTAACAAGATGGTGGATGGAGAGAGAGAAGCCCAATCTTCTGCAGATTTTTGTGCTTGTCGATGACCACATCTCGGTCTTATTCTATGAAATTGCATTCCATTTGAATACATTTAGCAATTTAGTCCATGATTAATGTATCTTTATGCATGTATAACATAATTAACAAAAATTACCGAAATACCACTACAATTCCCTTCATACTAATTATGTCTCAAACTAAACACTTACTTTCCTAATCGTTAACACCCATTACATATACTTTCACGAGTAAAAAGAATGCTTACTGAAGCTCCTGTATTGGCTCAACACACTTTCATATAATAAGATAAAAGTGTGGTCATTTTTGTTATTAATGAAAGGTGAAAAGTAGAACCAATAGGATGGAACCATTTGTCATATGTCCCACACCATAACACTTAGCCATATGGCAATTGGCATGTCACCCATCTGTACCTTTGTCTAAAAACATGCAAATGAAGAAGGGGAGAGTCGACAAACACAAAAATCTCCAGAAGATTGAGCTTCTCTCTCTCCATTCACCATCTTGTTAAATCCCTTTGTGTTTTTGAAGTAAAGGTATGTTAATTGCATGTTTTGGTGTGAAATTTAGCTCCTTTTCTATTATGCACCTATGATTGTTGGAAATGAGTAGTGAATGGGTATGTTGTGTGTAGAACGGAAGAAGACCAACGAAGGCAAGCAATTGGAGTAAAGAATAAGGGTTTTGAAACACTCCTTTCAAAGGTATGGAAATTTTAATATATTGCTAGGTTTTTTTTAGTGTAATGTGAAGAGTTTTGTTAAGAGAAGTATCCTAGATGATAATAAGATGTTTCTGGTTCATTTGCATGTGTCTTTGGTGTTACTTTTACGTAATAAGACTGAAGTGAGTTAATTGGAGTACGTACCTCGTTAGATGGAATGGTTTTACTAAACAGACATCGGTATTTTAGCCATATCTTGACCTTTAGATATCCAAATGGGATAACTTTAACTGGAGATTAAACTAGATACATATGTCTACAAATTTCATGAAGGAATTGAATTTGAGTTCTGTCTATAAGGGTTTTGAAATTTGTTTTGAAGTTGAGTTCTGGGTACTCCCTGTTTGAGAATAGTCTGTAGTATTTTGGGTATAACTCTCGAAATAATGAACCAAATTGCATTACCTTTATGTCATTAAAAACTTAAGATATAGAGGAACATTTTTTCAGAAGAGCATATTGCCTAAAAACCTTAATTTCTACATCAGAATGATCATACAAAATTGACCTGAAAACTTATCCTAAGAAAAGTTAGAAATTGGGTACAGTCATGCATCACTCCCATTTTTAGCCCAAACATGAATTTTTCCTTACCCAAATGCTACTGAATCTCCTCCAAAACTCTTTCAGATATCACTGCAATTTAGCAGATCTAGTTATTAAGGTAATATGAGACTTATGCATATAATGTGTAATTACTTAAATGTTTTCATTGATGCATTATTGCAAAGGCTTATATTCATAAGGCATATTATGTTTGATCGGGTGTGAACGAACATTTTCAATTTGAGCATAAGGAATAACTTCATATGTTATGCATTATTTCTCTTGCATGGGGCTCTGAAATGTGATATGATTTGCTTTAACCTCCAAGTCCTAGTTATGGGTAAATAAACATGTCTAGAAGGGTCTGCAGTTGCTTCTATTCTTAGACAATATGATGTCTTCTATTTTAGAGACTTAAGTCTCTTATGTTTTTGTGGATACCAATCATAGGTATCTTCTGTTTTGTTCTCGTTACCCACTTCTGAAAAGATTAGCAGGTAATTCTATATGTGTTTTCATATTTGTTTTGTTTTGATGCAGTTGATAGTCAGATCACTCTCTAACTTGAATAATCAAAGATTACTATGTGATATTTCATGATTCATTTGCATGTAGATGTTAGACGACTGTAGGAAACAATCACCATCTTATATCTTGCTTTATTTATTTTCCCAATAAGCTATATGCTTAGTACGGTGGTTTTTTCTCTGTGTAGGTCTCGATAAATAGGGTTAAGGCTGGGACAATCGTAGTGGCCAAAGAAGGACATTTTATGTTTTGGGAGATTTGTGCTAAGCTCCTAGTTGTATTCAATATTAGGAGACATTTTTTTTTGTAGTTTGTGCAAATAGCCTGTAATAACCATAACATAGGATGAGTTTGATTTTAAGGCATGGATTTGATAAATACCTTGTATATGTTGTGTCATGTTTATAACTTAATGACATATGAAATGTGCTGTAAGTTTGCCTTATTTTTTGGGGATTGTTGAATGTTTGGTTTGTTTTAGGTTTACTTTGTGTGGCATCCGTATATCCTCTTAGGGATATTAAAGCTATGTTTGGTTAAACGTAAAATTTTTAATGGAATAGAACAAAATGATTTATAATGGAAAGGAATGTAAATATATGTAATATTAGAAAATTGTTGTTTAGGAAGGATGGAAGAGTTTATAATGCAATATAGTGAAATATTATTTAGAAGGTTTATAATGTAATATAGTGTAAAGTTGTTTATCATTTTACATTCTATCTTAAACTCCCAAATCGGAGGTTTTTTATTTTTACTGTTTATGATGGAATGAAATGTAATATGAAACCCTCCTCTTTCATCATATTCCATTTCATTCCATTATAAACCCTCATCCTAAATGATGTAATAATATTACATTCCATTTATTTCATTAATAAACCCCCAACCAAACATAGCCTAAGGTGTTACATTTTTTTATGATCATAGATTGATAGGTTGTGTAAAAATGAGCGAGCAATGGCCAAATACCTGTTCGTGGAGCAAGTACCAGGGTATCTAAGTCCTAAGAATGTCTCGTGTCGATGACTAGGTACCAGAGTGGAATCGAGATATCCTGAATCTTGGGATATCCTGTGTCGATGTCTACTTAGTGAGAGATTATGATACAAACCATTGAATGTAAGCCTACTAGGTTAAGCAGGGATTAGAAAATTCAGTTAATAATGAGACAAAACATAAATGACAATAATAAAATAATATTAGTCTTAATTATTGCTAATGATAAAATTTTGGATGTTTGTTAATTATTCAGATATGTTGAGTATTGTTGTGTATTTTAGTATAATAATATATATATTGAGTTATTTGATTTTAAGGAAACGATCAATTATCCAGGCAGTTCATACTTTATCACTATTTTTTTTAAAAGATAAAAATAATGTTGATAACTCTAATGCACGTGATCGACATAGTAAAATCTAAGTGAGGTTAGTAAATTAAATTGAGTAAAGTTTTTTATATATATATATATATATATGAATGTGACAATTCGAATATTAATATTTGAAACGAAAATTTTTGTGACCGATGAACATCTTTTTTTGAACTAATAAGAATTTTAGTTATTAATGATATAATTTAGTAGCAATTTGGATAATTGTAGTTTAAGAATTATTGGAGTGTTACCGTATGTCTTCAATTTTTGCTATAAATAGTAACTAAAAACAAAGACATATAGTATCACTTAATGAAAATAACATTGTTTAGTCAAAAGTTGATTTTTTAACGTAAATTAATACTTAAAAAATTAATAATATGGCTGGACGTGGATGCATCGAATTTAAGCTAATACAAATAGAATAGCAACGGAGTGGGACAGATTGTTCCGTTTAAGGCTTTGTTTGAATTTGCGACGTAGCGAGGATAAGTATTTATCTACCACAATTTTTAAACATAATATGTTTAGATTTGTGAGCGAACAACTGGAGATTGGAGAAAATTGTGGTGTCATAGCAGAAATTGATAAGCAGAAAGAGGGTTACGGTAAGAAAGTACTTATGCGGTAAAAATTCTACTTTCCATTAATAACCTTCTGATAATTCTTATTTTTTATTATACCCTCAACTAATAAAAAGTAAATCCAACATATTTATAATTTATATTTATATGACTAATAATATATTTTTTATGAAATATTTTATTCCTGAAATTTATTTTATTTATATTTTTCTTAT
>JAOQML010000002.1:9495078-9510787 GCA_027568935.1 Erythroxylum urbanii
ACCATCAGACCTACATATCAGCCCAATCTTTAATGTTTCTGACCTATATTCATTTGAAGGATTTGATGGGGAAGCGGTTGAAGTTGCAGAGCAGATAGACCAGTTACCAAGGGTGCATCCGGATGTTATTGAGCAGGTTTTGGATGTCAAAGATGTGTTCAAGGAGGGGCAATCAGTACAAACAATTCCTAGTGAAGTGGTTGGGTAAACCAACTAATGAAAACACTTGAATAACTGAAGAAGAGTTAAAGAAAGTTGCTCCAGAGTTGCATGTTGAAGTTTTGAAGGTTTTCTCGCCAGAGTTAGAGTCTTTCAACCCGAGGGGATTGATGCAGGAGCAATTAGTTTAGTTTTCCTCGTTAAAATTGGATTTCTTATTATTTAGTATTTCTTAAGTTATTTGGATTCCTAGTTATCATAGGATTAGCATATTACTTTTTAATTAGTATTTCCTTTTCCTATTAGGAGTTGGATTAGGTCCTATACTAGTATAAATAGGCTGCCTATGCTTGATTTTGAGGGATGTCTTTTATCAATCAAATAATTTTATGCTTTTAGAGGTTTTTCTACAAACTCCACGCACTATTTTCAAGTTTCAGCTACAATCTACATCAATTATACCCTATTCTATTCTACTTATCTTTGTTTTCCTTCCCACACTACGTCAAGACGTCTCTCCTCCATCTCAGCCTTGGCTAGTTGTCTCACAACTTGGAAACGAGAGTTGCGTAATAAACCAATAGATTTAATTCGTCGTACCTCATTTGGAAATCCCTTGCTAGCTTGGCCCTTGCACTCTTATAGCCTTGACATACTCATTGTTGTTGTGAGGTCAGGTGGATTGTGCAACTCCACCTCAACATCAATATAATCAAAAAGGTCGCTAATGTGGAGCTCAATTTTTGGGCTTGAGTCAAGGTTTTGACTATGGAAACGAGCTACTCAAACTTCTCTTGATAATCCGAACCTCGTTGCTGCAACTAAGCTAGTTCTCCCAACTTGTGGATGGGTGGCCCAAATCACAGATGACATTGCTGGGAAAATTCCTCTCAAGTACACTAAGGCATGTCATTTTCCAGCTGAAAAAACCCAAATATGGGCATTGCCTTGCAAATGGAAGGAGGCAAGACTAACCTTCTCCTTACCTAGGGTTTGTTGGTGATGGAAAAAGTGCTCACAACGACTCAGCCAGCCTTGAGGGCCATCTTGGCCCTTGAAGTGGGAAAAATATAGCTTGGTTAATTTGGGAACAATGCTCCCTCCTCTTGAGGATCTGAGCTACTATTGTTGTCTTCCAGTAGAGCTGGTGATCCCTAAGCGGATGCTAGGTCAAGGGAGAATTCATCTAAGCGAGCGAACAATGCTTCCTAATGGGCGATGTTGGAAACCCGCTCTTCTTGGAACAGTTATAGCAATTGGTTGAGTTGTTGCTGGATAGTGTCTACCATAACTCCCAGCTTTGATACCAAGTTATTGTAGTCATGAGTTACGGAACGAGTTATGGGTCGGCTAGTATGTCTAGAGGGATTGGGGTTAATAGGTTCTAGGGGCTGACAGGATGGTATCCTATGACGTCTTATGGTGTTAGTCTAGGTGCTGAAGAAACTGAGAGTGTTGAAGAAACTGAGAACTTTCTTGAGTTTAAAAGTACCCAAGAGGACTTGTTATGAAATTCTCAACTACGTTCTTTATTAGCTAAAACCCCTCAAATACAAGAAGAAAAAACTAATACAAGAAGAAAAAACTAACTCCCTAATACTAGGAAGGAAAATGGGAAAGTAGAGACTAAAATGTGAAAATGGAGGCTAACCTCCTAACAACCTATGAAAAATGTGGAAATATGACTAAACTAAAGGGCCAAAGCTTATTGACTCAAAACTTGATGATGTCAATGAAAACAACAAATTGGGATGTTAAAGATTATGGTATAGTGGGTGATGACGGAGAAGTAGATTTGAAAGAAGATACGAAATTAACACAACATACGAAATACGAGAAGCTGTGAGTGCACTTGCAAAGTCAAAATTCACCAACAATGGCAAGTTAATGCATTTGATACAAGAACTAATGGTACACATGTTCTTAATGCCTGCAAGTTAATGCATTTGATACAAGAAGTAACGATACACGTGTTCTTAATGCCTATGTGGTAGACAAGCTATGTGATTTTGTTATGAAACATCTAGAAATACAATGGTCAAAACTTATGATGTCCACATTGCTAAGCCCTTCTTCAAAGAGGTTGTACGTCTCCATGAATTGCCTTTAACCATTGTCTTTGATCGTGATATAAAACTTGTGAGTTATTTTTGGAGAATTCTATGGATAATATTGAACACTAAGCTTCAGTTTTCAAGTTCTTTCCGTCTCCAAACCGATGGATAAACAAAGGTGGTGAGTAAAAGCTTGGTAGACTTGCTAAGATGCTTGGTTGGGGGCAATATTAATAATTAGGACCTAATTCTATGGCAGACTTTGCATAAAATAGTTTTATAAATAGGTCAATTAGTATGAGTCATTTTCAAATAGTTAAAGTATTCAACCAAGGAAGTCTATTGATTTAGTTCCTTTATCACAAACAACACAAGTTAGAGATGAAGCTACAAGTTTTACACAATACATAAGAAACATCTTTGATGAGGTATAAAGAAAGATAACAATCAACAACTTCACTTATAAAGAACATGTTGATTAACATGATCGACTGGTAGAATTCAATGAAGGAGATATGGTGATGATAAGAATTCATCCCGACCATTTTCAAAAGGAAAATATAAGAAATTTCATTTGCAAAGTGTTAGACCTTCTAAGATCCTCAAGAAGAAAAGTGCAAATGTATGTTTTCGGATTACCAAGTGACATGGGAATTAGTCATATCTTTAAAGTTGTAGACTTAACTATTTATTATGGACATCATGGTACACAATCTCCTACTGCAATTGTGAGAACGTCAGCCATTTTTTATCTTAAAGAGGAGATAGAGGATGTTCTTAATGAACAAATAGTAGTCACAAGAGCTAATGGATATCAATAGTTTCTTGTCAAATGAAAAGGAAGATCAATTTCCAATAACACTTGGATTTTAGAATTTGAATTACAAAAGTTGAATCCATACCTATATGATTAATATTTTCCAATTCTACGTAAAGGATTGGCTTCACACAAGTCAAAGAGAATTTATGCAAAAAAGCTTAGAGTTTATAAAAGAAATAAAAAAATGATGTGCATGCGCGTGTATGTATGCGTATGCGTGTGCATATGCATGCGTGTGTGTGTGTGTGTGTGTGTGTGTGTGTGGCCGCTCGCGCGCACTTAGCCTTTCAACAAATAGATCTTGAATTTTTTTTTATAACCTTGACTTTCGAATTAGAAGGTGTGATAATTTCTTTTAATAATGATTATAGCCACCAAAATTTATATATTTTGTGGGTCTTAGCCACTACTCTGATACAATATTCTATTCTTCCTACAGCACTCACCATACATTACCTTTCCAAACTTATACCTAGCACTTAACTAGTCAAAGTACCATACCCTATCCATGTATAGCCGCTCTCCTGAAATTTCTGCCACCAATGACTATCTAATTTCAGTCAAATCAAACTTTATTGCAAAGGCATCTTCTACTAGAGTTGTCAAATGATTAAGTTGGTATGAGGATTTAAACCCATAGCAGCCCTTTTAGGAAAACGGAAGTTAAAATATGCCACATTTTTCTTCTGCAAAACTTCTTTAAATTGCAAAGGTGATATTTATATCTCCTCTTGAAAACGTGATTCATCCAAAAATAGTGATTAATGAATTAAGATGAAAGTAGCTCATAGAAAAGTGGCTTCCATAGATGGCTGTGGGTCTAAATGAACTAAGATAATCCATAGTAATAACAAGTTACATGAACATATCTAATTCTTTCGAGAAAATCTGATAACTTACCCAAGATAGAACCTGAGTTTCATGGTAGAAGCCTTTAAGCATAGTTGGTCGTAGAGGCCTATCAATCAATCTACAAATGAGAACCTAGACAAAGGCAAACAAATAGATATACAATTATATAAAACACAAGTGGGAATAAATGACTAAGTTTCAGCACTATAGAAGATTCATTAAACATAATTAATTTGGATGATGTAGTCTCAATTCCCAAAATAAAGTAGGTCAGTTAGATATCATTACAGGGAACATAAAAACCAAAACTCACGCTAACATCTTCTGAACTGGTTATAATTACCTTACTGAAGTTTCGAAAAGAATGACAGCACGTTTGTATGCTTTGCAATAAGCAGATTAATGAACATTAAGCTGCAGGTTTCCAGCCATTAATTTCAATTCTAGACATAAAATATGCTTTCAATTGCACAAAGATTTTCAACACAACTTTTCATTAACCTCAAATTAAACTTGTTAGACAAAATGGATACATTAAGTAGCATGAACTGAATGTAAAGCCTTAAAGCAAAGTCAGCAATTAACATAATTGATTCAACCTATCGTCTCAAACAATACTAAGTACGCTTAAAAACTTGGCTGCTGGTACCTCATGATCCTTCGCCCTCCCTTCTCTTTTGAAAAAGCCCCCACTAAAGAAGAAACAAATTCATGCACAGTATTAGCTTCTTTTTTTTGTGTCGTGTGGATTACAGAAGTAGGAAAAAGTTGCTGCAACTTACCTGGTTCTACCAGCTGCAGAGAACCTCTCTTGATAATTTACAGAAAGAGGGAAAAAATCAGAAGGCTCACTAGGGATATCATCCAGACAAACAGTTGTGTAGACAATCTGAGAAACAATTGTCCCAGTGGATCAATAAATATGACTGTGGAAATCAAAAGTCAGGATCACTGGAAAGATTGAAAATACAACTATATGGAAAAGAAAAACAGAAAGTGGCACAGATGGTAGAAAGGCTTAAAAGTAGCAAACAAAAAGTCGAAAGGTAAAATGAAAATAAATAAACAAGATCATTTAGGCCTGCATTACTGGTTTCAGCCTTGATGCAAATTAAAATTTTTTAAATCTGTAAAATTCATAAAACCATAACATGAACTCATGACCTCCACAACTGAAAGAATTGCCTCAAAATTACATGAGTTCCTCTAACACTCCACATTAGGATGTCGGTTGTAATGACGACAATTAAGTTGCAATAACTCATATCATGGCAACTGGTTCTTGCTGTTGTTGCAACTCGCAACATATAAGCATTCGAAATGTTTTGGAATTAAGAACTTCTAAGGGCCATTATTCAGACATGAAGCTAGGCCTCACAAAGTAAGCATTACTTTCCAGATAATGTTCCCATGGCTAGCAACCACGAAGACCTCAAAAATACAATTTGACCCACTACTGGAGAGCATTTTCAAAGAGCATCATATGTGGTCTTGCCCTCATTTGTTATGAAGATATACAACATAGCAAATGCCTACAAAGAGACTTTACAAATTCCTAAAGCCAGTTCAGAGGAAGCTGCTGTTTATTAAAGCTGCCCAAGGATCCCACATTGACTGACATTAGATGTCAACTGAAAAGGACATTAACTGCACTTACGCAACTTGGAACTTACTGTTTCTCCATCAGTAACTGTCACAGCACCGCTAGCTTGTCTTCCCATGTAGCCTGTCTCAACCAAAATCTAAAAAAATAAAAAATAAAACCAAAGAAATACACAATCGATTACAGGAGCATACCAAGCACAATACACCAATACAAATTAAAAACAATGCTTCAACTGATTCTTAAAGAATTAAGGAAGTGTCATCCGTATTTCCAAAAGCAAAGCCACAATCGGACCTCTCTATCTCCGAATGGGATTTTGACAGAGACAGTGTCGGCAAAGAACTGCGGGCCATCGGTAAAATCTGTCTCTGAACCTTCCTGTTCTTCCAAAGCTCCAAACCGAAACCTCTTACTATGCTTTCGGCAGAGGAACGAACAGAACCTCGAATTTCTTGAAGCGGGAGGGAGATTGAAATTCCACGAGTGAGAGAGCTTACAGCGACAGTTGGGGAGAAGAAATGAAGAATTCAGTGGAAACTGAGGCCTGGTGTAGAGGCTGCCAGGGTTAGCTAGCATTGTAGAGTGAGGAGAGTGTAAAGTTTCAGGTGAGTGGGGAAAGACAGAGCCAGTGAAAGAAGGAGGAAAAACAAGTTTATCCGTTTAGAAGGCGCCAAGGCGCTGCGCTGAATACGTGGTTTCCCTGTGGGCCTCATGGATTATGGGCGTTTTAGTTTCTTTAAACATCGGACAGGCCCGTTATTTTAGTCCAGGGCTTGGACTTTTCCTAAAATTGGTGGCGAGAAAAACACTGAAATTATAAATTTTATGAAAATTTAAATGTTCATAATATAATATTATAATATAAACGTTACGGTTAAAATTCATTTGTAAAATAACTTTTAGTATAATTAATTTTTGCAATAACGATAAGAATTCGTTTATATTAATTACTTCGGAAAAAACTTAATATACTAGTGATTAATATATAAATATTTGATAACGGCAAGTCTTTAATATATTAATGTGTTTATAAATATTTTCTTGAAAAAAGAATATCCAACTTGGTGTAATTAAAATATAATAAATCCTAGAACTGGATAGCTGTCATCTAACTAAATAGTTCTGAAATTAAGAATGTCAATATCCATCTTAATTATTCATCTTTTGCTGCAATTAAATTTATTGTTGGTATTAAAAACAAAGAAGAAACTACAACAGCTAAAAAAAATTAAAGTACTTTAATGTATAATTATTACCAATTTGCTCATAAGCACCCGGTTACCACCTTAGTTCTAAGTTCTAATGCTCTTATCGAGAGAAGGACCCAAACATGGGAGGTGGTCTTACTCTTACCATTTCTTCTACAATAGGTTTCATCTTAATTGTTTATATGTTTCGTATTAATTCCTTATTTGGCAGGTCCAGTTTTCCAATGCTCTGAGGATTCTTAAACGGGGTAGTTTAGATGAGTTTTTTTTTAGAATTTAAAAAATTCATTAAGGAAAAAAAATAGTGTACATATTTGGAGTTTAGAGGAGATAAAACAATTAAGAACACTAAGCACACAGTAGAAACAAACGGCAACATTCAGAGAACTAAATGGAAATGTGTGATGTTGTTTAGTAATTAGGGTAAAACAACTCTATCCTTTCTCGAAATTTCAGACAATTACTTAATTGGAGAGGAGGAGGATGACGCTCTGAAGGCGCAACACTGAAGAGGTGACGCGGTGGCTTTTACCGCTTGTCTCTCTGCATAAAGGGAGATCTCATCTCAAGTATGCATAATCAACTCGATAATGACTTTCAGCTTTAAAGATTACGTAAATCTCCACAGATTAACAAACTACGTATTAATACTATGGGACTAAAGGGGACAAGAGTGAACCTTCATACAAGACTCGACTATAGAGGTGGTAGATCTGAAGGAGGTACACCAAATACATTCTGATACTTACAGGTAAGTCAAGTTCCTTCTAATCTTCAATAGTCTCCTTCTTTCATGAGTAGGTGAATACGAGAATCTGCTTGAAACCCAAATATAGCTATGCATGAGAAACTTTCTTCTTTTCTGTATCCCATATTGCATAAAACACCTTATAGAATATCGGGATCTATAAATAAACATAGAGGACTATATTCTCCATAAAAGAGTCAGTCCTCTACTACAGCGTAAATTCAACTAATTTGTAATCAATTGTTCCTTAATGTTAGTGATAGAGAGTTCTATAAGAGATATTAGAGTGTTAGATCTCTTTTTAAACCTCCTATTATTTCTCTCATTCCAAATTACTTAAAGACATGTAGCAACAACGACCATAAGAATATCCCTATCATATTTAGAGATATGCAGTTGAGATATCTCCAATAAGATATCAGTGAGGCTACAATAATTAATACCAGGGCCACGTAGACTAGAAATTCTAGCCCAAACCTCCTTAGAGCAACCACACTCGAAGAAGAGATTATCCTTAGTCTCATCCTCTTGGTTGCAAAGAATACAAATCTTAGAAGAGGATAGGAATTTCAGTCCATCTATAGTGCTAAGCTTGTTCAACATAGCTAGCTAAAGGAGAAAAATTGCATTAGATCTAAAAACCTTGCTCTAAATCAGGGAACACCATCCTACTCTTGTAACTACCCCTTCCCTCTACTTTTTAGCTTCCTTAATAGTAATTTCTAATACAGGTGTCCCATCCCATAAGTTTAAATCATTCTCCCTAAGGCTTCTATATTGAGGAATGGACAAAAGTCTAATTTCTTTTTAGGAGAGCTTCCAGTTATCGTTTCTAATTATTTTATGAAGCTTAGCTCTCTTAAGGAACCTTCCCAATAAAGATCTTGCCGACTGATTATGAATTAATGCCTCTTGACCTGTGCAATTATCATACCATAGAGAAATTCTTTCCCCTGCCCCTATTTGACAAGTTATGTGCTGCTGAACTTCTTCCATCAATCTAAGAATTTGGTTGATAACCAAGAGTAACTATCTTTGATTCTTAGAGCCCAAAGACTATCACCTTTTAATATATAGATATGAATCCATTTAATCCACAATGATTGTTTTTCACTTAGGATTCTCTAAATTCTCTTGGTCATAAGTTAACTGTTTTTCTTGCCGATTGACTCCAAACCTACCACTTGCCTCCTTCAGTTAACATATATGTTTCCAACTCACTTTAGCAATTCCTTTCTTATCATTTCCTTTTCCCCATAAAAATTGCTTCATGGGCTTTTCAACAATTTTAATAAGCCATTTGGGGAGGAATATGTAGGAACACTGGTAAGTTTGCATTGACATAATTATCGATTTCAGAAGCTGAAGTTTCTCTTCATAAGACAGGGCTCTATTAGTCCAAGACCTCAATCTTTTCTGAATTTTTTATTAAAGGGATATATCTTAATATCCTGAATGAGATAGGAATGCCCAAATATTGAAGAGGTGGATCTTTGTTTTCCATGCCAGTTGCGCATGACAAGGAATTAGATAGGTGAGCAACACTTTTGAAAAGTAAGAAATAACTTTTATAAAGATTGATACTCAACCCAAATAGCTCCTTAAAAGTGTTGAGAGTACTCGTCAGTAGGGAGACTGAATGAACATTTGCCATACTTAGAAGAATAAGATCATCTGCAAAACATAAGCTAGTTAGTGAAAGCTTCTTACATTTGGAATGGTATCTGAAGTTGGAGTCATTAGAAGTGTTGTGCTTCAGCATAAGGGTGAGAACCCCTATGCAAATTAGGAATAGGTAAGAAAAAAGAGAGTCCCTTTACCTAGATCCTTTTTTGCCTTTAAACAACTTTATAGGGCTTCTGTTAATCAATATTCCATAGGAGATAGTAGAGATGCATTCTTGAATTCACATGATAAGCTTATGGGGAAATTTCATAACCTTCATAGTCTATAGTAGGAATCGCCAGTTAACACTATCAAAAGCTTTTTATAGATCCACTTTAATAGTACAGTTTTGAGGACTTTTGTTGTTATTGTACCCTTTCAAAAACTCCCGTAATAAAAGGATAGTATCCCTAATATTCCTCCTACTCATAAAAGCACCTTGATTCTCACTGATGAGTAAGTGTAGAACATCCTTCAGCCTATTTGCCAAAATCTTGGCAATGAACTTATAGGAGAAATTAGTACATGATACAGGTCTGAAATTACTTCAAATTGACGGGTTGGAACTCTTAGGGACAAAACAAAGAAAGGTCTTATTAATCTCCTTAAGTAAGACACCATATTGGAAAAACTCCTGCACAACCTCTTTAACTAATCTCCCCAAACTACTCCAAGTTTTTGAGAGAAAAACACATTTAATCCATTTGGACTCGGAGCCTTAGAGCCATTTATATTAAAAACACCTTCTCTATTTCCTGATCCGTAACATGTCTACTTAACAATGAAGTTTTATTTTCAGGAATCTTGGTTGTAACAAAATGCCTAAGGTTTACTCCAATTCCTGTAGAGAGACCTTTTGTTCCTAAGAGATTTTTATAAAAATTCATCGCTTTCTTTGCAATCCCATCTTGTCCAAGTACAATCTCACCAGCTTCGATTTTTATGGATGTGATTCTGTTTACATTTCATCGAGCTGACATTGAAAAGAAGAAAAAATTTATGCATCTGTCCCCATCCTTAATCCAATTAATTCTGGCTCTCTACTTCAATAATGAACATTAATTATCCACTATTTGCAAATAGGTCTTAAGGGCTTCCTTTTCCGCTATAGCTAGTGTATAATTAGTAGGGTTAGCTGCCAAAGATTTCTAAATTTCCAAAAGCTTATTTCTTGCTATTTTTATCTCCTTTGTGGAGTTCTGACCTCTCTTTAAATTTAACACCTTTAATTCCTGTTTAATAGCCTTGAGCTTTTGCGAACAAATATACTGCTTAGAACCATAAATCTCATACTCCAAACCCTAAATAATTGCTTCTTGAAAGCCCTCTATATTAACCAGAAAATTGTTGAACCTGAAAGGGTGCTGGATTTTGGTTGTTTTAAATAAGTTATCAACCTTTATAAGGGTATGATCAGAAATTCCCGAGTCTAAAAAATTAATTGAGCTTCCTGAAAAAGTATTTAACTAGTCCACATTAACCATAGCCCTATCTAGCCTTTTTTGAAAGAGCCAATTAGAGCTTTGTTTGTTAGACCAAGTGAACCTATAACCTTCAAATTTTAAATCTGTTAATTCCATCTCCTGCATACAATCGAACATATCAGAAGTGTGGTTGAGTAGGTTACATTTTCCTTCTGCCTTTGATCTGAAAAGAGTGGAGTTAAAGTCCCCACTAACTACCCATGGAACTCTAACTGATGCCTTGAGTCTTCGAAGAGAAGTCCATAGCTCAGTTCTTTAAAACACTGTGTTAAAACCATAGACAAAAGTAGCTAAAGCATAAGAATTTTCCATTTTGAAGTTAAGCTTTATATGGATAATTGTTGTCTGGTTTCCAAAACATTCACTTCCAAGAGATCACCATCGTAAACAATAATAATCTTTCCATTGGCATAACATTGGTTGTTTGTGAGAAACTATCATTTGCTACCCAAAAAACTTAATTTATTCATATTTGCTTCTCTAATTTTGGTTTCCAATAAACAAAATAACAAAGACTTTTCCTTTTGAACAAAATCTCTTACCGCATTAAGTTTAGAATGGTTGTTTATTCCTCTTACATTCTAGACTATCAGGGTCATATGAGATTACTTTCCCCTTTGAAGCCTTTTCTATTGCTTCCATTGCTCTTCTGAGAGATAACCTGTTCAAATTGTTCCTCTTGAGTAACACCTCTCTGCAGTTCTGCCATTTATTGGGTTTGCTCATTCTGTTGGATATCATGGTCTTTATGACATGGATTATTCTCACTAATTTCCATTTCATTCTCTCTCTTATTCCTCTGTGACTTATTTAAGTCGCTCAATGATTTTTGTTGAATTCCCCCTAACTGAACTGAATCTGGACTATTTTCCACTTGAACACACTCCCTATTTTTAGGTGGTTCATTTTCAGCCTAAACCGTTGTTGGTTATCTGATACTTGTTCTGTTTCCACCCAATCTTTGTTGTCTTCTAAATTAAGCTTTTCATACCCATCACCTCGCAATAGGCTCCTCTAGTGAAAACTCTCCCTGTAGGTTTCCATTATTTGCCTTATGCTTTTAAAGAAGGTTTTCATTTGTTTGTAACTATAACTTTATCTTCTCTGAGAGAATGCTTATCTGCCAACCTTAGGATACGGATGTTGTCTTTCATTTCCTTAGAAATATCCATACTCACACATAATTGTACAAATCCAACCCTTCTTCTCATAGTAGTGTTTTCATCCATACAGATTGGTTTTTTCAAATAACTAACTAGCATACTCAACCCTTAATTGTCTAATATTCCAAAGGAATGTTATGGATATTCACCCATAGAAGAATGTTTTTCAATCTAATTTTTTCTAATTCCATGCCAAGGAAGCTAAGAGATGTGCCAAGGGCCTTCTTCAATTACATTTTGAGCTTCTGATTTTGAGGAGAAGGTAAAGATTAAGTTATCCTCCTCAGTTAGCATAACTTCCATTAGACCCTCCCTATCCAGTTTCTCTGGGTCCAAGCTTGTATCACTGGAAAAGCATGCCTTTTATCCATTAAAAAATCAACAAGCATAGCTTCCCACATCCTAACACCTTCCTGCAGAATGTCTAGAATTGGAGCCACCATTAGCTTTCCTTCAATCTCAATAGGTGGACTGTAAATAAAGGAAAAGTTAGAATTGTTACACATGACTAGGGATGGCAGTTTGGGTTCGGAGTTAAGGGATTCCCTGTTCGGGGCAGGGATTGGCAAAAAAATCACCCTATAGAATCAGAGATGGGACAAATATAACTTCCGAGATAGAGTTGGGGATGGGGACAGGGACGGGTTGAATAATCTCTGTCCCGTAGGGATCCCCATTCACGGTAATTTTAGAAATATATTATATATTTTTAATTTTATACTCTTTACTAAATTTGAGAATATACTGAGCATTAAGAATTGGAGATTGTAGTTCAGGAAGACTCCTGTTGAATTTTTCAACATAATTGCTTTTTTTGTTGCATCATATAAGGTGAGGATTCAGGGATTCGGGTCCCCTTAGGGACTTCATGGGGATCTCGAGGATGGGAAATGAGATAAAAATATCCCCACTTCAGAGATCAGGAATAGGGGACACGGAGTGGGGGTGTCGGGCAGGCATGCGCTCCCTATTGCCATCCCTACCCACAACCTATTGCTAGGTCTTTCTAACCCCTTTAATATATTGAAACACACTGTTAGATGAAGCAAAAGTTTTAGAAGGAATGGTAGAGGTTGAGGGAGGAATAGATGTAGAGAGGGATGAAGAAGAAGAGTGGACTGCAGAAAGCTAAGCAGGGGATGAGGGAGTAGAATGAAGAATCGGGGAAGTAGAGGGTAGAGATGGGAAATCAATCTCCATTTTAGTTATTTGGAAACTAATGATGTTTTGTTTTGCCGGTCATCAAAGGAAGAATAATGCTGGAAAACAAGAGGGAATCGATGGACAAGGGTACTCGAATGGAGGAAAAGAAAGGGAAGAAAGCCAAAATTGGTAGTTTAGATGGTTGGGGAAAGCTTTTGAAGAACTTTCAAGCATTGAACATAGGGTTGGAAATTGGAATGCATATATACTTTTACAGATTTTAAGTATTTGAATTTTTAACTCTTAAAAATTTAGATTCATGTTTAGATTAATTTTCATTTTTTTGCTTACTAGTTTCTCACTTCATGATTATTGTTGCCCATTCAATACTTAAATGTTCTTACCCTATATATAAGTTATATATAAGCTCTTTTTTCATTTTTTTCTTAAAAATTTGTTTATACTTTTAAAATATATTAAATTACATAGATGGATCTGCGTTTCGGATTAAATGTCCATTAACGTGACTCCCATATACAATCACATGACCCACCTATAACACTTAATTCTATCCTGATGCTACTAACTACGGAAAGTCTTTAAAATGCCTTATTCGTTATTTAGATAAACTCTTGCAAAACCATCAAAACCTTCAAAGTCAAGCCCTCTAACACGAGATATTTCGTCAACCTCTAAACCTTAGGCTTTTGAATATCATACCGTTCTAGCCGGTACCGGCCGAGAAACGAAACGGTACGGATAACCATCAGTACCGATCAAAAATGCCAGTCGATATCAGTGATTTCCGTTCAGTACCGGCCCATACTGGCTGGTACCGTAAACTTTCAAAATTGCAGGGACTTATTTGCAAATTTCAAAATTTTTTAACCCTAAATCCCCAACCCCCCGACTCTTTCAACAGATGCTCCTCTCCTCTCTTCTTCTCTCATCTCTGTGTCGCCTCCTCCTCCTTGCCGAGGCCGCCCGCCTCTTCTCTTCTCACCATCGCCTTCGCGTCTAACTACCGTTGCACTGCTCTAGCCCTTGCCTCCTTCGCTCGTCCTCACTTGGTCGTTCCTCCTTTCGCTTCGTCGTTCCTCTATGCAAACCCGAAGATGCCACCACCTTCTCTGCCGCACCGTAGCACCACTACACCACATCAAAGTCACCAGAGACACATCTGAAGCCATCGGAGATGGGTCGAGACTCTTACCCGTGACAAAACTCGAAGACCCACCAAGACCCGAAGTTGGTTTTTTGATTTTTTTTATTTTGAAAATTTCATGCTTAATTAAAATTTTTGTTGTATTGGATACTTGGATAGTTGGATTGAGATGGATTTGGTTGGATGATGCACAGTGATGGAGACTTGGATGCTATTTTTTATGTTGTTGCGTGATCAAGAAACTAGGATTTTGAAATCTGGATAGTGGATGTGGATACTGAATTGGTTGCAGTTGTGTTTGTGTATGAAATTATTTGGTTGGAGTTGAAATGTGATATGAAATTTTGAATACTGAATTGAATTGGCTGTGTTTTGTGTATCTGAAATTTGAAATAAATGTCATTTGTGTTGCTTTGGTTCATGGATGTTCGATTTGGAATTTGGTTTGGTCAAGATGAAGTTGCAAATTATAAATTAATGACATAAATTTATAACATAATGAAACATGTTTACCTTGAAAGTTGACCAGAAAAAATTGCAATTTAAGGCACAAAATTAGAATATAATGAAAAACCCTTTTTAAATCAACAAATATAGAAATTAAACTTGCATTGGTTTGGTACTTCGGTTGGCAATACAAAAGGGCTATTGTTAAGAGTTAAGATCCTTAGAATCAAATTGAAAATTTTGTAACTCTTAATTTGAAAATTATGATACCATAAATAACATATATATAATTTTTGTATTCTCACATGATTTTTATCAAATTAAATATTGGTTTTATAATAAAATGAAACTGTTGATGATGTATGCTTTGTAATTATACATCAACAATTTTTATCAATTTGTTGATGCATGTTTTGTGATAGTTGGAAATTAAAAATTGTTGGAAATTGATAAAAATGAAAATTGTTGATGTATGTTTTGTGATTGTTGGAAATTGTTAGAAATTGATAAAAATGGAAATTGTTGATGTATGTTTTGTGATTGTGTGAAATTGGAAATTGTTGGAAATTGATAAAAATGGAAATTATTGATGTATGTTTTGTAATTGCTGAAAATTGGAACTTATTGGAAATAAAATTTGTTGATGTATGTTTTGTGATAGATATAATTGGAAATTGTTGGAAATTGATAAAAATGGAAATTGTTGATGTGTGTTTTGTGATTGTTGGAAATTGGAACTTGTTGGAAATGGAATTTGTTGATGTATGTTTTGTGATAGTTGTAATTAGAATTTGTTGGAAATTGATAAAAATGGAAATTGTTGATGTATGTTTTGAGGTTGGTGTATGTTTTGTGATTGTTGTAATTGGAATTTGTTGGAATGAAAATTATTGATGTATGTTTCATTATTTTGTGAATGTTGGAAATTGGAAATTATTGGAAATTGAAAAAATGAAAATAGTTGATGTATGTTTTGCGATTGTTAAGATTGGAATTTGTTGGTTATTATTGGAATAAAAATGAAATTATGAATGTTTTGTGTTTGTTGAAATTGGAAATAGTTAGGAATGGAAAAATAATAATGAATGTTTTGTGATTGTTAGAATTGGAAATTATTGGAAATGGAAGGAAATGGAAATGACATTATGATTGTTTTGTAATTGTTGAAATTGCAAATTGTTGGAGTATGTTTTGT
>JAOQML010000002.1:9526681-9538347 GCA_027568935.1 Erythroxylum urbanii
TTTGATAGGTCCCTTAGGTTTCCAAAGTGAGTGTAATCGAGTCTTGATCAAGTTAAATCCAATCGGTCTACCCAGCAGTTTGATGACAACTGCTTGTGTCCAGGCTTGATCAAGTTTCTGTTTGAATGCGGGGGACAATTCGAGACCCAGTCCATAGGTCCCTTGTATGATAGATATGTCTCCATCCGTTAGTTCAATGTCGTCCTCCTCAGGCTAATCTAGTTCTCTGCCTCCTGAACTTGGATCTGAATTCCCAGAGACCACTATACTGTAGCTTGGAGGGTTAGGAGGGACAGACGATGTTGGAGGTGGGGGGTCCTCTTCTCGCTCTCGGATGCGAACTTTCTTCGCAGCATGGCCTTCGAGTCCTTTACTTTGTTGGTTGATTATCGTCATGTTACCCAGTTTTCTTGGTTCCAAATGCTTTAAATTGTATTGAGAACTTTTAACAAACAAGTAGAAGGCAAGGATAATGTATAAACTAAAGACTTGTAGAGAGATGTTGGAGGATCTCTCTCTAACGGCTAGTTTGTCAAAGTTAAGAAACACTTCTTAACTTTGAAGTAACTCACAAAATTGACAACAGAATTCTCGACGGCATGTAAACTTGGAGGACATCTCTGACTAATCCAAGGATAAAACTCTTTAACATATTGCATTAAACTGCACCTACTAAGAACATATCACGGTAGATATCGAGATTATCTAAACCAAATATACGCTGTCAAGTAGATAAATCTAGGTAAGTTTCGGTGATGTCAAGGTCAGAAACAAAGCAGTGCGACAAACTGTATTTATGGCCATTCACTTGGGACCGACTTTTGCTGTTGGCGAACGGAGTATTCTGCCAACCTATGAGACACGAGCAGAGGTAGACCCGTATAAAACCTAGCTTCTTCCAATGTTTAGCCACAAGTGCTCAATGTGACTAGGAACATGTGAAAATGAACTCCGCTTCGTCATCTTTAGTTTACTTCCAATTGCAATACATCGCAAGCCTGTCATGGATTCCATCACTTTCTCATCTCATTGACCTTGTCGAAAAGTGGCTTGGTTATTAATCCTAATCTTTCCTGATTAACAGATTTGGACGTTAATTATACAGTTTAAGATGATGAAGCAACCTCCATTCATTGGCTATGTTAATTTAAACTTTTTCTCTCAAAGTCTTCTGTCATCTCTAAGGATAAAAGAGTTACAGTGTACAGGTACTTATTAGAGGCTTCAACCCATATGACAAACTTAATATCCTCTGTTCCGAAATTTGGCTGCCCCCTGTTTCAGTCCGATATTAGTCGTCCAATTTTTGTAAGCTCTACTTATTAAATAGATAGATTTTTATGGAACAAAATTAGAACAGAATAATAAGATCAGGTTACCTGATCGCATATTACAACCTCACCAATAATCACAGATAATTACCTCGTTCAATGTACAAGAGACAGATCTACCAACTTTCCTAGTGTACAATATTTACATATCTTCGCATCAGAATGGAGTTCAGCTGATGGTACAATCAATCCTGGAGGGATAACTTTGTGATCACAAAAGAATCAGCGACAACAGCCCCCTCCTATAAAAAGTCCAAGGCTTAGTAATCAAACAAAATCTCAAGAAGAAAAAGAGTCGCAGAACTTTTCGATCAATCAGTATCATTTCATTTTCTGTTTCTCCCAGCTCTGAATCACAAGCTCTTTCCATCTGTACGATGACGTTGCAACACAATATTCCTAAGTTTCAACCTTGTGCGATAATGGAACAAGATAAATTAATTTCATTATTCCCACCACATAATGAATCTACAGTTCTGTACATGTTGAACCGAAACAAATCATTGCAACTATTATTGCTCAGCTACTGTACAGGAGTTCAGGCGGTAAATCACTATGTCATGAATTATTGCTTGTGCTTCGAATCAGCCTTAGAGACACAGCCATCAGGTATAGAGCCAAGAGGCCTGCTCCCAAGAACCTATCAATCTTCATTTTTCTCCAGGGCAAAACTACAAGTGCCCAAATCAAACCACCTGCTAAAAAGCCTATTGTTTCCACCAGATATGGATCTCTCGGAATAACAACAGAGGAAGGGTATACGCACCAAGAGGCACCAACCATTGACATTCCCAAACCAAAGAGTATGTTAAAAATAGGACCTGCATAGCATCCTGAAATAGCTACTTGTGCACCTTCAGGACCACCATTCAAAGCCATTGTCAGATCAGTTATCAAATCCCCGAGTGAGTTGCCCCAAGCAAGAACTGTTAGCCCCAGTATAGAAGGGCTTATACCGAAAATATAGCCAAGTGAAACTAACAACGCTACCAATTCTTGAGCTGTAACGTAACTCCACGTCATGCTCATTACAAACCCTGCTGCAAGCCAAGGAAACAAGCACTTTCTAGGTGGACTTGACTTCTCTGTTGTCACGTAAGCAAAAACACCAAATCCAATCCCCAAAAAGGACCCAATTCCAGAGACGGCTAGCCTCGCTGAGAAATTGGCATTCTGGTCTTGAAGAATCCAAAGGCCAGACAAGAGAAGTGGTGCCAGAGTCGCTGAAACAACTCCAATTGGCTTAGACCATCTCTTCTCACAAACAACAGGGATTGTTAGTCTCCTAGGTAAATAAAGAGGCATTTGGAGGATGTAAAGAAGCATGCTACAAGGAGTTGATAATCTTTGAAACAAGCAACCTTGCTTCATTTCTTTTTCATTTCTCCCTTCCAAAGCAACTTGTTCCTCAACTCGCACCTCTCCTTTTTCCATGCTACTTAACATGGGAACACTCAAGTCATTGGCACAACAAGAAAGAGCATGCCTTTCAGTATCCTTTCTGCTACCATTTTCCCAATGAATGTGAGACACATACACGAGAATCACATAAACAATATACATGGAGCAAAATCCAATGGCACCCCACAAATTGATTTCGCCTCGGAACAATATGAAAATGAAGGATGCAAGGACTAAAAGGAAGAAGCAGATATCTCTAACAAAGGCCCGTTTGTGGACTTTAATCTGTTTTTTATGCACCAAAATGCTCAAGACTCCAACCACAATGCAAGTCACAAAGGAAGCACCACCTATCACCGTATTAAAGCCAATTTCTCCAGTCCCACTATCCGTAAAAGAAACTATACTAGCAAAAACATCAGGCGCACCATTGCCAAGCGAAAGAAGAGTGACCCCAGCAATCGTAGGGGACAATTTCAGTAGGCTAGATAACTTTTCAAGTGAAGAACAAAAGTATTCAGAGGCTGTGTTTCCCAACATGTAGAAGAGTACCAGAAGCCAAAGAAATAGGAAAAAGTATCCTAAGAAGGTAAATCTTCCAAAATTGCAATAGAAAATGTGAAGATAGTCGATATAACCTTCTGAGAGGCATGGATTATGTGATTGAAGGAAAAGGCACTTGGCTTTGTAATCATCTAGACTTAGCAAACCTTTGCAAGCTCTGCCACTTGTGACATAGGAAGATGGGTAACTGTTCAGGAGAACAAAATCTGCGGAATTTACTCTTGAAACAAAGAAAGCGCAAGGTATTGAAAGAAAGGCTATGTTTAATAAAATGATACACCACTTGCGATCAGGTAGAGAGACTGAGACACCCATTAACAGAAAGCAATCAGATTGTCTCTCAAAACACAAAACTTTGTCAGGATATCATGGTTCAGGAACTGGGTTTATACAAATCAAGCTGCTAGCTTGATCAATTGGAAGAAACAAAAGGGAAAGAGAGGAGAAAACCAAGGAATTGGATATGATATGAGCACTCTATCAAACCGCTTGAGATTGGAAGAAACAAAAGGGAAAGAGAGGAGAAAACCAAGGAATTGGATATGATATGAGCACTCTATCAAACCGCTTCAGAAATTATAAAGATACGATACAGCTGTTTCGATCAACAAGGTACCGGTAAAAATTGGGGGGAGAAAAAGAACTTTGATGCAGAAACCAACCGACTTCAACGTGGCTTTAGGGACCTTAGGTATTGGAATCTCCAACTTTCTGGCTGTATATGCCAAGCAAAGAATCTGATTACAAGGAAAAACAAGATGTGGGCATTTGCAAGACATTAATGAAACTGGAACCTATTTAACATGGTTAAGGAATCGTTACATAATTACGCTTGGCCGGCAATGGATTACGAAAGCAGAGTAAAAAAAAGGGACCTTACGACTGAAAGTGAAACGTGGCAGAATTACAAATGTTCCTGGTGTCCAGCTTTACAGTTAGCCTCACACGTGTGACATCATCAATAGTGTAAATGTCTCCTCTTGGATGTTGAAATTGAACCCCATTAAATTCATTTTGTTTTTGTTTGTTCTTCCTTTTTTCTTATTCATCTTCTGGTTAATCCAAGTTGTGTTTATCCTACACGTCCCCAGGTGAACCGTCCCCGCTCGTGGGCAAACACCCAAAGTGATCAGATTGATCTTCGGATAAGTTTGTCCTCGCATGCCAGGTTCTTCCTCCACCAGCGTGCAGTCTAGTGGCAGAATCTTTAGCTTTCCTCAATCTTTAACCAGATTATAGTTGATGGTACGTGCTTATTTTTGGAGGAATTTAGGTTAATATCTCGTACCTGAAGGAAGAATCTTGAGTTTTTTTTTTTAATCCTCATAATTGCTTGTTGAATTAACTTTACGGCATAATTTATAAATAACATGCATTTCTATGACGAAATTTTGCCTAAATAATCAATAATAAATTCTAAAGAACTCTTAATACTTCTGACATGAAATCTAAAATATTATCTTGTTTCTGGAGCCACCCCTAGGAGGTAGATCTTCAGGTCTCTTGTGAAAGTGGCAGAGTGATCCTAGTCTAGGAAACGTGTGAATTGATTCCAGTTTACGAGTGGATGGCCTACACAAACAATCTAGCATATAAGTTAGGGGGAAAAAAAAGATGGAACTGAAACACTCGAAGTTCGTATTGTTGAACTTGACCACTAAGAGACCGACATTATAGAATGGGCGTTCACACTGGAATTTGCATTATTTCAGTCAGAAAATATCATCGAACCGCGTACAAAAATGATTCTGGTGAGTTGTTAAATCTTTATGCTACCAACACAAAAGTACGTTTGATATTTCAATCAGGTGAATTTTTAAGTCAGATTGTCCTTCTTAGGCGTCTCCACTGCTGCATCTATTACTTGGTTAGGTTGGCAAAGGGACAAATACAGGAACTCCAATTCCCAATCCATGAATAAGGAAGATTATTATTGTCGTTGTTTTTTTTTTTTTAAATTGAATCAATGCCTTATGTTAAGGAAAAGAACTTAGCATTCATGTGTGTTATATTTACGTGATGCATGTATGTGAAATATAGATATGGGATGCCATATAGGTTGCTACCATGGATTTGACTGGTAGTTATTTTGTTAAGTAGACAATTATTAATTACGAATGTTTCATAAAAATAAGGTTGAGAAAATCAAGTTGGATCCAAATTAAAGATAATTAAAAAAACTCAATAAAGGATTTGGTTCAATTGATTGAAGTTTAGTAAAAAATGGACCTTAATTAATGTGAGTTGATTATATATTGAGACTATGATGGCAGGCCAATAAGGTTACTATAAATAGCTGCTAAGGTCTTTTGCTGCCTGCTTAAGTAAGTTCGTAGACGTTCAGTTTTTCTGACTATTAAAAGACCCATATATTAAAAAGGGCATTAAAAGACGTTAAAGATGTAAAGATACATAAATTTCATAAAGGTTGACTGAAAGTTCTAAAAGTTTATTCAAACATTAAAGAGCTTGTCCAAGTAGTCAAGGAGTTTGTTCATCGAGCAATAGATAGCAAAACAAGTATTTTTATCACATTTTCTCTATTAATAGAAGTTCATGGTTGATCTTGGGTCTATAATTAAATTTTGTGTTATAAATAACATATGGTATTAGAGCCGTTCTATGATTGTATGAATTTGAATGGAGATTTTCGAATTTCTCTATAAGAAAATCGGAGAAATTAATATGATTAATTAATATGTTTTTTACTTATATAAATTGCATATTTGTTGTTTGAATTGATGTTGAACAAGCATTGCCTAGCAAAGCAAAATTTAGGGTGATTTTTTGGTGAAGAATCACCAAAAAATCACCTTTTTCTGATGCCTAGAGAGAAAAATGTTGAATAAACATGCGGGAGCCAGTGTTGGACGCATGTCTTACATGTGGAACTCTCCTACCAGAAGCAATTGACACATTTGTGCGTGACCACGCATGTCAAACACGTGCTAGTGGAGGCGGCGTGCGTCTATGCTCGTGTGTGCATGTGCCTAATGCATCCGAAGGTGTGTCAGGCTGCACACGCTTACAACCCACATGCAGTGCTAACTTCAACATACTATAGGACAAAAAAACTTAAAATTTCTAAAAATTCACAAAATGATCCTTCCAGTTATTTTGGGTTAGTTTTTAAGGTTATACGAATTTATAAAATGAGTTTTTTTAATTTTTCTAAATTTATTACATTGGTAATAACTAAGGTTTAACTTCAAAAAAATCAAATATGGTTATTAAAGTCATAATTGAGTGAATTTTCATCATTGATTGAGATCTTCTTTGTGATGAATTCTCAAATAAAGTTTGTTAATAATGTGTTCAGCACTAATATGTGACAATGAGTTTGTGCATAAGGATTTTCCATTTATGAACGGTAAACTGTCACATATTATATGCTCATATAGTAGAAAGTGAGGATAATATACAGGTATGTCCCTTGTGCTAGTGGATTTATATACTAATGAGAATGAAGTTATTACAGTTGTCTTTCAAGTTAGTATTTGAATTGTTCTGCTTGTATGTTTGGAGATGTCTCTAGTATTGTGTTTGGTTATTCTGCCCATATGTGTAGGCTTTATGTGAGACTTTGAGATGTGAATAAAAGGCATAAAATAGAGGAAAGTCATTGTTTGAGTGATCTATTTGCCCACAGGTGGCAGAATTATAAAAGTTAATGGTGTGTACTTTTATTGCTTTTATGAGGAGGTCTTATATGCATGTTGTTCGCAAGGTCACACACGCTAAGTTTTAATATCTATTAACCTTGGTAAATTCCACAAGAGCACGGGTCATTCGCATAGTGCCTAAGGTATCAATCCCACAAGGAGGAAAATCTAGTCTTAAAATCTAAGGTTGTACTAAACTACAATAATTCAAAAGAAATAAAATAATGCAGGAAATAAATCAATCAAACAATCAATTATGAATATTAAAATACAAAGATATCAACAAAATAGCAAAATCACACAACCCAATCTAAAAATCAACCTAGAAACTATCAAGTGAGAGAAATGAGATCTTAATCCGAAGCTAATGAAAATCTAACCAGTTATACAATTATTGAATTAATGGGTCTAAATGGTCCTAGGGTAGATTACTCTCTCTTGAGTTATAATCCTTAACCCTAATTAATGATCCCTAAATTAAATTATGGAATTGTGATCTCTTAACTCACAATTTACCCACAACCTAAAATAGTTCTAAAATTGTCTATTAACCTACCGAGAACCTATGCTCGATCTTTCATTACACGATTTTACCGATTTGATCCAATTCTTATCTATCAATTTACCTCACTCTTGTTGGCCCAAATTGATTATTTTCACTCAGCTCACCCTCTCAGTTTATTGCCAAATTATTATGAACAGAAATTGAATCACAATTAAATCAACAATAACACAATCAATTAAACTTTATTAATCTCAAGAATTAAAAACCCAAAGGTGATTATAGACAAAACTCAACATTCAACACAACCGATTCTCAACGAATATTGCAATTTCATACATCGATAAAATTGAATAAACGGAAAATACTGTCGGGGACGGAATTTGCGGATGCAGCGACAGTGGGAAACCACCTATTTCGGGAAGTATGTCATTTCTAGCTTCATCTTAGTGTCTCTTTTCCTCCATCTCCTTCCTCAATCTCTCAATTTTTCTCTAAGTTTTCTCTCGGAATTGGCTGATGTGATAACTTTCTTACACGACTCTCCCCTCTGCATCTGTCTTATAATGTTCTATTTATACTTTGGGTGCTCTCGGTCAAAGTCGGGGTCAGAACGGTTTGAAAAATCTTGCGAAATTTGAGTTTTTGCTTCAGCCCGATGTAGGCCATGATCGTGGCCAGCGCCTAAACCTTTCTGTCTCGATCGTGACCTGCTGTGCACGAATGTGGCCTGAATGGAAACTTTCTGTCATGACTGTGGCCTGTTGTGCCACGATCATGGGCTAAGTCTTTGGCCCGAAACTTCTCGAATCTTTTCCGTTTTTCACCGTTTACCCTGAAACACTAATAAATTCATCAAAGTACCTCAAAAATATAA
The DNA here is from genome assembly GCA_027568935.1 of Erythroxylum urbanii. Lineage (NCBI taxonomy): Eukaryota > Viridiplantae > Streptophyta > Magnoliopsida > Malpighiales > Erythroxylaceae > Erythroxylum > Erythroxylum urbanii. The sequence goes on from JAOQML010000002.1 coordinate 9,535,019, forward strand.
TAATTAAGCTCAAAAACTCATACTAACCCATAAAAACACATAAACACATAAACTAACACAATTAACACACTAAACATAGTATCTAACACTAAATACTTAACAAATTAAACCCTAAAATACAATGTAATTGACAACTATTAATATCTCCACACTTAAACGTTTGCTTGTCCTCAAGCAAACAAAACAACATTCATAACAAACATAACAAACATGAAGCACACAATGCAAAGATGAGACAACGACTATAACTTCATGAAATAAATTTAATCTTGAACACAATCTGACAAGTTATAACTAATCATTAACCATCAAAATCTATGTCTAAAGGTTTTGAACTAACTATACAAGTTAATCAAGATCTAAGTGCTAATTCAATTACCCTTTTTAATTGTACACACACATTAATAATTCTTTGGCCTTTCAGACTTTGTAACTATTCCTAAGTACATTTTCATGAAAATTCAAGCTTATTACAAGTCCGGTAGGTTTTTATTAAGAACACTTTTTTTTATTTTTTTTAAAACCACGAACTTAGTCTTTTACTCAGAGGCAAACATTGGTGATGAATGTCGATTAAGTTACTCGACTAAGTCATTTATTAACAACTTGGTTGAAATGTCATTATAGCTTTTTGTCGCAAAGGCACACATTTTGTGAAGCGTGTCGATATGGTTACTCAGCTATTATCACGTTTTCAACCGGCTACTAGCTCTACTTATAACCCGAAGGTTAACAGAATAGTAATTTATTAACAAAACAAATTTTTTTAGCTACTTGATTTTAACTATTCGTTTTCATGAAAAAATACTAGTTAAGCTACTTAAGTTAAAGGGCTTCAAATTATGAATGAATGTGATAACCTAGAGGGTGCTAAATTTGCACTAAGTCCTAATTAAGCTATATATTTAACCAAAGAACCTTAATTCACTAATTTTGCAAGCTAATGATCATTTACAGCCTACTAGATTATGTTTAAAATTAAACAAATTTCACTTATCTAAGCCATTGACACATTCAAATAGTTCGTGCAATGCAACCTAATAACTATCCTACAGTATGCAAAATTACATTCAAAAGCAAAAAACAAGAATCCCTCCCTATACTTGAACAATACATTATTCTCAATGTGAGAAGGAGGCACACATCACATAAAATAAGTAACGACAAAATAGAAATTAAAGTGACATTAAATAATTAAAAATAAAATAAAAAACAAAATAAAATTGAAGGTTAATTTTGAAAAGAAAAATTGGGTTAGGTATAAATCCTAAAGAGATGGAGATGGTGATGGCGTCGGAGGTAGCAATTGAATGCCTTGAGACTCGAAATATCGATGGATCCGTCGGATATCCCAGCTCTGGTGTTGTTGTGTTTGTGCCATCTCCGTAAGTGTCTTGTTAGTCTCTATGATTGCATCCAACGTCTTCTTCTAACCTTGTTCTTCTTCCACTTCTTCCTCATATTCTTTACTGGTGGATTCCTCTTGTGCCTGTCGAGGTGGTGCTGAACTTGAACTTGCCTGATCCACCATGATCCGAACATGTGTCTTTTGGTTGATATCCCTAAGTGTCATGTTTGTGGAATGGATGATCTCAGCCCGGAATAAGTGATGGTGATTGAGGAAGTCAGGGAGGTGAACTGTTAACCCCCTCCGTTCCACACCAAAATGTTCTGCAATGGCAGACACTATGTATTCCATTCTAAGATAGTTGCTCCGCTTGCGCGGAGTTGAAGCAATAGCATTAAGAATATAAGTGGACGTGCATACTGGAATACTGTGGTCCATGCACTAACACTTGTTGGTTTCGGTCTTGTCAAAGACCAGCTGACATATAAATTTGTGCATAAACAAGTGTTCATGGGACCGTATGATATTGTTTTGAGCATTCTTTGCATAGAATCGCTCAATTCTAATAAGCTCCTGCCAGTATTGGGAAGGATGGAAGTTATCATGTTGATCGATGATGGGGGATTTGGGGAATCCACACATCTCGCACATGATTTCAACATTCAATTCATATGCCAATCCTCCTAATCTAAACCACAATTCTTTTATATTCTTGGGGTTAGAGGTCAGTGCTATGAAAAATTCCAGTGTAAGCTCCTCATAAATAAGGAATTGAACTCGAATAAATTGAGCCCACTAGATCCTCTCGGCTAGGTTTTCTACCCGCACACACAATTTTAGCCTATCTTGTAACATCCCGTTACCTATGGGAGGTTAGAATAGTAAATATGAGTGATAAATGAGAGCTTAAAAATGCATTTTTCATGCTCATGCATAATATGGCATACAAATACGCGTGATTAGTGAAGGTCTTGCACATGAAAATAATTGTACATGCATTCATGAATAATTCCGGGTATAATAATTGGATTGAATTGTGATTTTGGAAATTCGGTGATTTTGGAATTTATTTATATATAAAATTTTATTGACTAGCGAAATTATTATATTTGTGAATTTTGGTGAACTTAGGATTTATTTTTTGCACTTTATAAAATATTATGAAGAATAGGAAAAAGAGGAGAAGAAATCAAATGAAGATTTGGAAATAGTTGGATTGTAAAGATGAGAGTTAGATGAAGTTAGTTCAAAAGAAACTAAGTTAGAACTTAGACTTTAGGAAAGTGACATGTGTAAAGTTGCCTTTATTATGTGTCAGAAGCAAGTTTGAGTAATCTGAGAGTTAAAAAGGGGGATTAGCACTTTTCCAAAGTTCTTATCCCTATTATCATCTTCTCCGAAATTCTTTCCATACACAGAGTTTTCCATCAAATTCCTTCTGAGAGTTAACTCTGATTCTTCATATCCCTTACCATTTCCTTTACTCCTAAAGTGTTTCTTCTCCCTTAAGAAAAACCAGAAGTGGATTAGTGTTCACAGAGGTGTATGTGATTTTGCATAAAAATTAAGGCTTTGTGGATAGTTGAAGATCTTGGAGTTTTTCAACAAGAAGGTAGTGAAAAAATTCTTTAGTATTGGAGATTTTGAAATAAATCTGATGAGTTACTGTCATCTGCATGAGAATATCATTTACATATCATTATATTTTTGAACACTGTGATAAGGGGATGAAAATTAGGGATATGATGTTATTTGAGTTTTGATAGATTATTAGTGCTAAGGTGTTGTGAAATGGTTCTTGGAGTTGAAATAGAAATAAAATGATGAATAAGATTAGTGTAGAGAGTTAGATATGGAAAGGTCATATGCTCTGTTTCTTCACTGAGCATGTATAAATATATATATTTTTATACGAGAGTTGATGAAGACGAAGAGATGTTTAAGAAAAAGGTTTTTGAGTTGAGGAGTATAGATAGTATCG
>JAOQML010000002.1:9571764-9606939 GCA_027568935.1 Erythroxylum urbanii
ATCTCAATATGATTAACCTCAAACATAGGACCATGAAATTATGTTTTTGTTGTTATAAAAATAATAATATAAAATATTATATTAAAGAAAATGTAAAATATAAATGCTGAATTTTTTCATTATAATCACTCATTGTTACTTTATAAGTCTCACTTTAAATAATCAGAATTAATTACTATGATTATTATTATATTATTTAAAAATTGACGAATTAGTTGATCATTCAAAGAAGAAAAAGAATCTATTTACATTAAATATTTTCATGAAATTATTAAAAAATGGACAATTCCAAGCATGTATTAAATATATGTTCTTCTGTCAAATTCTAATTATTTTATTTTTGAACTAAAGACTTTTAAAGCTCTTATGACATCTATTTTTTAATAAGAGATAAAGGCATATTGTCTATGGAAAGTTATTATTAAATTTAAATTAATTAATTGAATTTAAATACTTTTATATTTGTATTTTTTAAATATATTGGTACCAATATAATATCAATTAATTAAATTGATAACCTTAATTTTAATTTTTTATTGTTTATAATTTTATTTTTAATTATAAATTAATTTAATTTTAAAATTAAAAAATTTGAACCAAGTTTTGTCAGCTCGGTTGGGCCTTGGGCCAGGGCCTGGCCACTTTTTGCCATGATTATGATTATTTTATAGTGTTTTTAGCATGACATTATGATTTATAACGGAGTAAAATTATTTTAAAAAATTCTACTACTATATTCATCTATTCAAGTTATATTTAGGTGTGGTATTTTATCTTAAGTTAATAATTTATAGGAAATAGTTTCTTCTTATTAAGGAGTTTGTGGTGCGCACTTTATTTATGAACTTCCCATTTATTCGTTTGAACACGTTGATTAGCATGTGTCCATGTTGTGTGGTTTACTTCAAACATTTAGAGTTTTAAAAATAATCCGCCATCATTTGACAATATATTAACGTCCTTACCCCTCATATTTTAACGGCGACGATATAAGATAAGCATGATTAGCATGTGATGCTGATGCTCGTGTGTGAATGTTGTATAATATTAAGATTTAAGATTAGCTCCTATAAATAACACACAGAATGTAAGTAGGAAGACATTGGTCAATTTTTGTTGTAAATAACATATGCAACACTAGCTTAATGATATTTTTATTACCTAATCGTTTAGTATGACTAATTTCTTATATTGAAATAAATATACAGGTAATAATAAGTAAAATATTTAAGATCCTTATTTAGTTTATTAATAGCTAAAAATAAATATGAGATAAAAGTTTTATAGTAATTGAAGTTGTGAATTATAAAATTTATATTAAGGACAATTTATTTATTTTAATATTTAAAAAATTCTATTATAGTTGTTTTAATATTAGTTAGATTCTAACTCAAGGTTAATTTAAATTTCTTATATAACAAAATGTTAACTTAGTGGCTTAATGCTTTAGATCAAGCTATGATGCTCTAGTTATATATAAGCTCATTTATTTTGGTCTCATTTTTCCTAGGCTCCTTAAAAACCCTTCACTCTTATTCTTATAAGATATTTTAATTAATTTAATAATAAATATAATATATTTTTAAAATAAATAAAACCATTTGAAAATCCGCATCTTTTAAAAAAGGAAATATACCTCTTTTCCCTTTATATTACATATGTATATTTCAGCTTTTTGGGATGAATTTAGTTTTCGAGAAAATTTTAAAACTAAAATAAAATGAAAATTTGAGAAGACTTTCTTAGCAGGCCCATGTTATTAACTCTGTGCTTGAATCTAAGCCCATTCATGCTTTGAATTTAACTGATAAACCGAGTTTGATTTACATCGTTAACAACGAAACTGGGAATAGAAGCTCTCCTCAATAGTCCATAAATGAAGGCAATACTGGCAGTCTCGATTTGTTCGAAGTTCACTATGCTTCAACCTCCTTAAATTTTGTTCATTCCTTACAATTTGAAGGCTTGACATTTCTGGGATTCTGTAGAATTTTAGGGGTACTGATAGACCAAATCTCTTGTTTTTATTTTCTACTTGTTGCATTTGTGTTGTTTTGCTTGTTACCATGGATTCTGTGATTAGAATTGGTTCCTCCATAGTTTTCCCTGTTTGTTCTTCGCCGAAATTGATTTCGAAAAACAAGATTAAGGTTGCTGCTGGATTTAATGGAATTGGGTCGATTACAAAAATACGTGCCATCACCCCAAATGGCTGTGTTTCTGCCTCTGCTTCTCATGAGGTCAGTCATTTTCTCATCTCCACCTTTAGGTTTTTTTTTTATTTTGAATTTTTTGTTTTAAATGGGATTCCACTCTTGAGTAATCTTTGTTTTCTTAGTTTAATTCGTTATATATATGTGTGTGTATGTATTCAAACAGGCACAGCAAATCTTTTGTCTTTGTGTAATTTACTTAACTAAAAAGTTCATTTTATTTGTTTTGGTTAGAATGATTATAATATTATTGTTGTGTCATTTCTGGTGACTATGTCTCCGTATAATTGTATTCTGACAGTTATTTCAGTTAGTGGTATCAAAGGATACGGTCCTTGAGTTCTATGGCTTTGTATCAAAATTATTGTTTTGCTTATGGTAATGCTGCTATGAGTGCTTAAGACATCGATTCTTTCATTTTTATTGTCAGTTTGTCAAAAACTATTTTCTGGGCACAAAGCTCAGTTGCTTCAAAGGGTTATAGAAGTTGTACTAGTTCAAGGAGTTGATTGTACATACAACATGGATGTGTCTGCAGGTCGTCTATATAAAACAAAATTAGCTCTATAGATTTAGTGATCCAGGAATTAATGTATTTTTTTAAGTATTACCATTGAAACAACAAAAGGACGTTTCCAAATGCACTGCTGTTAGTATATCTAACCGTTTCTGACAGAGATTTTCTTAAAATAACTAATAAATCTTCAATCAGAAGCTAACAAACAAATAGAGTGGTTTATTTATGGGAAAGGATTCATATATTTTGGGTTAAGATACGAGTCTCCTTATATATAAACCAGTCCTCTTAAAATATTTTTGAAGTTTCGCATGTTATACCAAACATGAATTTCTGTGATATAACCAGTAGAACATGGAGACTATTTAAAGCATGAACTTTAAGAAATAGTAATCCTTCCCAAACCGAATTTTCCTGCTAGCACTCTTTCTTTATTCTAAATGCTTGTTGTCCATGGTTGCCATGATTCGTCGGATCCTTTCTCCGTTGTAGACTATCCATCCTACTATGCATCTGTTTTCATGTGTTTGTTGTGCATCTAATGAAAACATATTATCGTGTTGACAATTTATGCTTACAAATTGAACTGGTACGAGTGCAATTGATTTACGAGGAATCATTTTTTAAGTCTCAGGCTGAGTCATGTTCACCAGGAGATAGGCATAGACGAAGAAGTAGTCTTGAATCTCTCTTTTGTTATGATAAACCTATACCAGAGGAAAAAATAGAGAAACCAGTTGGTATTTCCTTAGATGAAAAAGCAATTGGAAATAATCCGCGATGCACCGGTTGTGAAGCTAAAGGTGCAATTCTTTGCACCACTTGCACAGGTTCAGGCTTATATGTTGACTCCATTTTGGAGAGCCAGGGAATCATTGTCAAAGTTCGCTGCTTAGGTGATTTCTGATTCTTTTTTGTTTACTCTTTTTACACGAATGACCTTAGGGAAGCAATCATTTTGCTTGAATTCTTTTGTCCAAATTCCATATGCTATCACATGCATCTATTCATTTGGCATCATATTCAAAACCCTTAACCAGCTTTTCTGCATCCATATTCATCTGTCGTTTGTACAAGTTCTATCGAGTTTTACTATAAGATTCATTTATACCACTTTCTATGAAATTACCTTGCCAATAGACTTGTTTTCCATTAGAACAGTGTGCTGAACATTCCTTGGCATGAGGTTCAGGACTTCAGCTTTCATAATTGAAACCTCTTCATGAGTCGTTCAACCCCTTTGGACTTGCATCTGAAGATATCCATTTTGGAGTTCTTTTCACCCACTTTTCCTGGAGAGCAAAAGATATTTGCTTCTGTAGGTTCTTCTAAAGGTGCCTTTTTCAAATTTCTGTCCCACCAGAACAAAAAAAATCTAATTCAATCTGCACATTTTGGTCCCGGATGCCTATTTTGTTTTCATGAAAATTCATAGAGTGGCCAGCACTTGCTTCAGCATAAATGTAATAATTCTTAAGGACTTGGGCGACAACTTGATGAGTAAGCATTTGTCCTAGCTGCAGCATTTTTCCGTCATGCTTATGGTTGATTAAGAATTTGCTTATTAAACCGTTGAATGTAATCATATTGACAGTTAGTGTATGCATCCTTGTATCTTTATTACTTAAGGAGTTAAGAAAAAATCAGAATTTGTCTTTACTCAGTGAACGTATAAACTTTTTCTTGGCAGTTTAACCATTTTGTAATCCATATTTACTTTTACGACTCCTATTTTGTTAGTTTGAGCTCATGAAGCAGATCCTATGACGCCCCTTAATAAAATCACTTCTGCTATTCATCTTCTCATCTTTGGTGATATTTCTTTCCTCAAATTCTGTTATTTGTAGAACAGAAAATTCTTCTTTTGGCATTTGGTTTGCATTATAATTCAGCATTTATAAAAGTTATATAATTGCTGAGATAAGATTGCTCGAACAAATTCTGTTTGATGGCCAGAAAATAGCCTTTTTGTGTAGAGGTTTATTTTCAGAACTTCTATCTGTGTTTTAAAACGAAATGCTGCTATTCATTTTATTTGAGTGGCTTGATTTTCTTTTGTATTTTGGATGCTGAAGGTAATCATGTTAGGCACTGCCTTATTGTTAACAAAAGACAATGGCTGGATCCAACTTTGTGCTATTTTGTAGGTTGCGGTGGAACGGGCAACATCATGTGCTCAAATTGTGGTGGTCGAGGTCATGTTGGACCTAAGTGAGATGAAGTGACTCCCGCGATGTGCTCTATCTCTCACTAGAGCCTTTTTGTAAAATTTACATGTGGTTGCATTGGTTATACTTTTAATCTTGAAAACATTTTGTGAATTTGGCACTTCTCATTAATTCATGCTTTTCTTCCCTCGTTATTCATGCCTTCCTATCATGTCGAATGATTTTGGTTCACATCACTTTAATCAAAGGTTACATATTGATCATAACGTACCTGCCTTTGTTAACGTGTTACCCAAGATTTTAGCTGAAAACTATAAAATGGAACAAATTCATGAGCTGGATTTGATGGGACCCTTTGTGACATGACCACATTAATTCAGGTGCGTGATTTATACAGTTGTTTCGAAGGAAAAAGAATGTTGCCGAACAACGATCTATCGCATTTACAACAGGAAGTTTCAACTGCTGACAAATTCTCTTGCTTTCATAATCAATTGATTCTTTTATGTTGGTGATATGCCCATCTCCATACAACTTTCAAGCCTTAACATGGACCTTGACAATTTCTGTTCCGCCAAGTGATTCTGGCAGGCACCCGGCAAGATTATGCTTAGGCATGAGTGAAGTGAATAGTCAGTGAATTGATTGCGCGGAAATTAGTTCCACTGACGGATCCATTAAGCTTGATATCTTTGTAGCTCTTGAATGCGACCTGGAATCGTTGAGTCAAACCGTGGATTCTCGGAGTTCTCTGCGTAAGCAAAGTAATAAGCGGAAACACAAGATTGTGGCCAAGCCATCGCTATCCGACACTGAAAAGCACAAGCAAAAGAATACCAAACTGGTTTAAGTTTCGGATCTATAAAGACATAGCTCCATTTAGGGTAAGTTGAGCTCATACCATAAAGTAGCCTATCAAGAATGCATAGATTGACACTTCTGTACAATAGCTTTTATGTATTGCAAGTGTCCATGTTCCTCCAACCAGCGTGCATATTGCACCTCCTGCTATGCCACAAAGGAAGCAGAATACACCTGTAAGATCAGAGTTGATTAATTGTTCCAACCCAGCCGTCTTTATTGTCTCCCATGTATCCATTGATGCCTGCACAAACCCTTTACTTGAAACCCCTACTTGTACAAAACCCCACCTGTTCCCATAACACACAAGTGTTGAAGCAACATCAGAGTAGCAATTGGCGCAGGAGAACAAGAACTCGTCCGTGTCCCCCGCAATCAACTTAATCGATCTTGCCAAACCCCGAATGATTGTGATCACCGGGACAATAACTGAGCCAATACAGACACTGCCCATCAAGTGTTTGATCGTGTCTCGCAAAGCAACTTGAACCTCCATCTCTGCACCACAAACAACTTGTATGTATCTTATGCGAGCAACTGTAACCTGCAATGTGTTCTTGAGCACTTGCATACTCCATGCCAGGCTTATCAAAATCACAGATATGAACAAGAGGTCGATCTTCGTTCCCACAGCAGTTGCTCCACCAATGCCTGACACTAATAAGCAGGAATGTAGAGTCGCTATTGTGATTGAAAGTATGACCATTGCTATAGTGTTTTTAGGAGGGGAAGCTATGGACACTGATAAGACCCGGGTGGCATAATTGAACCTGGGATTCACCCAGCAAGCATAAAGTGACTGACTGATGGCAAAAACTACAGCAATTACTCCTAGTGCTAAACTTGCAGCGGAGCCAATTAATACAAACAGTATGCCAACTGCACATGTTAGCAGGGGGCTAACCCAGAAGGCAATTTTGATGGCTCCTGAGGGGTTGCAGAGAGTGATCCATTGCCATATAAAACTCACAAGTCCACCACATGCTGTTGCAGTCAAGAGAGGTGGGTACCACTTCCTGGGATGGAAGTGGTGCCTGTGCCCAAGGAGGAGACCACGTATGTTGAGGAAGAACACCAAGATGGCAATTGAGAGCAAGTGTGCCAAGAAAAGGATTTGGAATAGCTTTTGCATGTATGGCCCCTTCTTCTTTGAAGTTTTGATCTGGGTGTTCGATTCTTGGACCTGCAAGAACGGTATGTAATAACAGATGTCCCAAAAAATTTAGAAAGTCAACTCATAGTATCGCAATTAGCGATCCCTTTTAACTAGGAACAAGATTATAGAGAAACTGAAAAATTCTTGAATAGGAAATGAAGATAGAAGATAGTGGAGCTGTAGAGAGAGGTAAAGAGAACCTGCTTGATGGGGGCTTGAGAATATGCAAGTATATCTTCTTGAGCATGGGTGAACAGGCTGTGTGCATTAATTGCTGTAGTAGTAATATGAAAGTCCCCGCATCTCTCCATTGACACCTTTCACTTGAATCTCCAACTCTTGACTTTTGGCTTGTGCGGCAATTTTTCTTGGTAAAATATTACAGTTTCTTGACATTCAAGATATAACAAAAACTCATAATGTGAAGAAACCTCCCTTACACACCACAGAATTTTTTTTTGTTTTTAACTAAGTTAAGATCAATCGTTCGTATTACAGTGAGTCGCTGATGATCACGACCTAGTCTCTCTCTGATATATATATATAGACACACACATATAAAAGTTGTAGTAGTTCATTACGTAGAAAAATGGTTGAGACGAGATTTGGTTTTGATGATGATATACCAGATAATATATGGTGTTGACGGTTAGAGAACTTGTAGAGAGACAGATCAGGTACTGTGACGTACCGAAAATGGTTTCTTACAGGTCCAACCCGTGATTGATCAGAGGTGTCTTCGACTTCTTTAATTGTTTATTTGTGGAAAAAGAATGTGCAGAATGAAAGGGTCCATTGTTATTAAGCAAAAGAGGACATGTTTTAATTAGTTCAACTGCTAGAAAATAAAAAAGGTTCAAATCTGAAGGCTCATTGCAGCGATCAATTATGATTTCCACACAGGATTGCGCCAATCGAGCTGCTTTGTAGACTTGGGAAATACATCGTCCACTAACGTGAAAGCGCCACAGAGTTGGCAGAACTTCGTTCCTACTCCTCTACCAACATACTTTATAGTCACATACAAAACATGAAACTGCCACAACTTGCAACAGACAAAAAGCCAGAGGATTGGTTCCATTAGGTGGGATACACGGAGCGATGGGTTTGGAGACCAGAAAAGCTACAAAATAACGGCTTCAGATCACCTGTTCACTACCCTGTTCCTATTCCCAAAAGAACGTTCACTCTGCTAACTTAGTTGAAACCCAATACATCATCCTTGCAAAGTCATCAGTTCTCCCACTCGGATATTTCCTTCCGAAATTAATAGTAGAGCATAAAATAATGACAACGAGGAGTGACCTAATAGTTTCAGCTTCTCACTTAAGACTCTCATTTATAGGAAGTTTTGAGTTTGAATCACGTTAAAAGAAGAGAAATAGGAAATTTATTTTATTGATGATCCTCTAGCCTTCTGAGTATAGCTCCTTGATCGGATCAATTACGGACGCCTCGCTTCTAACAGCAGCGTGGGAGTTGAAGCTATTAGGGAATCCGAGGGCTGTTGGAAACCTGTTGCTGAGTAGGGGAGTCAGCGATCAATCAGCAGTTGACCAATCAAGTATGTGACGACTCCTTGTGCTCAGAAGTGTATAAGCTACGTAGGAACCTAAGGGATTTTAGGGTTTCAGATTTACATCCTCTAGGGTTCTTGAGATGGGGTCTTAAAAGCTTATGATTAGTTCGACTAAACTGAGATACCTAATGTAATAAAAAAAAAAGTTGGAACACTATAATTAGGACAGAAAATCTGAACCGGAACATGAGAGCCCCCTTTTAATCCGGCTCATTTAAAGTTTTATGTGCCAGAAATCGAACGCCGTCGTTTCAGAAGACTTTTGCCGTTTAAAAGTAACTAATAAAAAACAAAAGAAAAGGTAGCGTTGGAGCTACGCCACCGTTTCTTATACAAAGAGCTTGCATCAAGATGCTTCACACATTCAATGAATAAGACAAAGAGGTCAAATTAAATTATTTTTTAACAAAATTTAATTTAATTCAAATATTTTATGTCGTTTAAATGAATCTTATTGTTTTGAAAAAGTTGAACTTCAACTTTAACTTAACAGATCGATTAATACTTTTTAAAAAAATTTTAATATGATATTTTTATTACCTTTTTGTGCGCCCCTTAACTAATTACGCATACCTACTTAGTAAAAGGATCCTATAAATTGAGTGTGTGCTTTATCCCAAATTCCCTAGTTCAAATCCATACTTCTAAGCTTATTCACCACTCTTCCATGTTTACCTAATCCCAACCACGCTTTCATCGCCAAAACTGACAGACTTGCATGTTGCCCTCCATCATTTCTTCGTTCTCAAGCCCCCTCATGCATTTGTTCGTATTCTTGTATTCCAACTTTTTACAAACGAATGCTCGAGACGAATCCAAGAGTCTTCTACCTTAGTTCCTTGAACTTCTTTATTTTCTTTCTTATTCTTGTTACACTCGATCTCTTCTTGCACAATTATAGAGCCATGCTCATGAGATTTAATGGAAAGCCCACAAAGAAATAAAATAAAACCTCACAACCCAGCCCATTAAACCATTAAATGGAGAAGTTTAAAGAGAAGTCATCAGCTGGAAAAAAAACATTAAGAACACCAACAATACCAAGGAAGCCGCCTTCTTCTTCTTCGTATTTCTCTCAACTATTTCCAGCTAGTGTGTATCTTAATGTGCCATTTTTCTCGTGCATGTAACACTTTTCTTATATATTGTCTCATTTGGGTTATTTTGCAATAAATGTAGAGGTTAACAATCCCAAAATCTTTTAAAATATAGATAAAATTGTAGCAACTATTTTTATATGTCTTTTCTTGTGATTTTTGATCATCCTACACTAGTTTATAATTGGATTGTATGTTGTGATTATTTGAGACAAATTGAAGTCACGGAAAGAGAAAAGAAAATGGGAAAAAAGAGGTTGGAAAATGTGAAAAGAAGAAGAGATGGGAGAAGAGGGGAGGGTGAATAAGATGATTTTTGAAAAATTTAAGTGCACTAAGGGGCAAAATAGGAAATGCAAATGGTTAAAGGTAAATATAGAATTTATTCCAAAAAGGGTATTTTTGGTATTAATTGAATAAATGAGGGTAAAATGTGACTTTTAATTAGTTAAAGGTATTTTAGTAATTTCGGTTGTGAGGATAATAAGGATATTATTTTTATAATTAAGAATAAAGTGGAAAATAAAATAATGTTGGATTATTTAATGTAATTGAGTTGAAAATTTTCTTAAATTAATCTAACAGAATTTTGTAATTTTTAGGTCCAAATGTTCGATTATGGAGTAAATTGGACTATAAATTAGTTGAGTATGCAATTGAGGTAAGAATAACCTTAGACTTTACTCTTAGAGTAATGTATTTTTTATTATTAATAAATTATTTTTAGCAAATGATATTTTGAATTAATTATTAATTTAATTAATGATTAATAGTTACATACAAGAATTATGTTTATTTTATTTCACAAAAATTAATGAAGAACAAGGTGTATCACTTTTATAGTTTGTTACATTTTATAAGGTGTATTGCTTGTTAATTTGATGAAAAATGTGTTGATTAAATAGAGACTGACTAATAAAATTTAGTGAACAATTGGTGTAAATTTAGAATTTGTGGCTTGCTTAGGATAGGTTTTATTTGATGGTTTAGATTGATAGGTTGTTCAGAGATGAGTGAGTGATAGCTAGGTATCTGTTTATAGAGCAGGTATCGACGTATCCTAAATCTCAGGAATGTCCTCTGCTAATAGCTAGGCATTAGAGTGGTATCGAGATATCCTGAGACTTAGGGGATGACTAGGTATTAGAGTAGTGTCAGAGTACCAAATTAGAATGAGAAAGTGAGGTATTCTGTGTCGATTTGTATACATTTAATTATGTTTCCACTTGGTGAGAGATTATGTTGAGCGGAGATAAGCTAGCAGACAATTGAATATAAGCCTATTACGTTAAGTAAGGCCTAGACAGTTCAGTTAATTATGAGATAATTCATAAATGGTAGTTATATATTAATGTTTGTGTTAATCGTTGTTTGGTAAAATTTTGAAATGTTTGTTAATTATTTAGATTAGACTGAGTAGTGATGCATATCTTCGTATTATATGAATGTTTTAATCACTTGACTAAATTTTATTTTATATATTGAGTTATTTGATTTTAAAGGTACGGTTGGTTATCCTTAGTGAGTAGGCAATTCACTCTTTGTCACTATCTTTTTAAGAGATCGAGTAATTACCGATAATTTTAATATACGTAATTGACAGAGTGGAGATTAGGTGGGGCTAACTGATTACTTAAATAAAGCTATTTGAATGTATATTTTTTAAACGACGTAATATATTTTTTCAACATTTTCATAACAATAAGATTCTTTTCAAATTAAACTATTTTTAACAAAATTTAATTTAATTCAAATATTTTACGTCTTTTAAAAAGAATCTTATTGTTTTGAAAATGTTGAACTTCAACTCTAACTTAACAGATCGATTAATACTCTTTTAAAAAATTTTAATATGATATTTTTCTTACTTTTTTGTGCGCCCTTAACTAATTACGCATTCCCACTTAGTAAAATGATCCTATAAATTAAGCCTATACTCTCTCCCGAATTCTCTTGTTCAAATTCATACATCTAAGCTTATTCACCACTTTTCCATGTTTACCTAATCCCAATTCCACGCTTTCATTGCCAAAACTAACAGACTAGCATGGTGCCCTCCATCATTTCTCCATTCTCACACTGCTTATGCATTTGATCATATTCTTGTGTTCCAACTTTTTACAAATGGATGCTCGAGATGAATCAAAGACACTTTGACCTTAGTTCCTTGAGCTTTTTTATTTTCTTTATTATTCTTGTTACACTCGATCCCCTCTTGTACAATTATAATAGGCATATCAAAAGTAACCCGGCTCACTTTTAGCTTGCGTTGACCAGGCCATGGGTGAGCCATGGGCAAAGTTGACTGGGTTACGGGTGGGCTATGGGCCGACCCATCCCAGCTCGTAGCTCGTCGGTTATTTTCAAAACGATATTGTTTTGAACATTTTTTATTTAAAAAATACATGACAGGCTGGGCCAGCCCGGCTTGCCTGTGGCTTAGCGGGCCTATAGGAGACCCACGGGCCACCATGACCCAAGGCCAGGCTGGGCTGAGCCAGGGGCAACTCGGGTCCTGCCCGACCTATTGACATCCCTAAATTATAGAGCCATATTCAAGAGTTTTTATGGAAAGCCCATAAAAAAATAAAACAAAATCCCACAGCCCAACCCATTAAACCATTAAATGGAGAAGTTTAAAGATAAGTCATAAGCTGGAAAAAAAACATTAAAAACACCAACAAAGCCTTCTTCTTCTTCATTCTCTTTATGTCTTAATGTGCCATTTTTCTCCTACATATGACACTTCTCTTATATGTTCTCTCATTTTGATTATTTTGTAGCAAATTGTGAGAACATTGTGAAAGTTAACAACCCCAAAATCCTTTAACGCATAGGTAAAATTTCATCAACTATTTTATATCTTTTTTGTGTGATTTTTGATTATCCTACACTAGTTTATAGTTGGATTGCATATTGTAGTTGTTTGAGACAAATTAAAGTCACAGAAAGAGATAAGAAAATGGAAAAAAGTGGCTGGAAAATGAGAAAAGAAGAGGAGATAAGAGAAGAGGAGAGGGTAGAGAACATAACATTTTTGAAAAATTTAAGTTGCATTAAAGGGCAAAATAGGAAATGCAAATAGTTAAGGTAAATCTGGAATTTATTCCAAAAAGGTTACTTTTGGTATTAATTGAATAAATAAGGGTAAAATAGGACTTTTAATTAGTTAAAGGTATTTTAGAAATTTTGGTGGTTAGGTTAGCAAGGATATTATTTTAAAATTAAGAATAAACTGGAAAAGAGAATAATGTTGGATCATTAAGTGTAATTGGGTTGGAAAATTTCTTAAATAGTCTAATAAAATTTTCTAATTTCTAGGTTCGAATGTCTAATTAAGGGTAAATTGGACTATCAATTAGTTGAGTTCGAAATTGAGGTAAGGATAACTTTAGACTTTACTCTTAGAATAATGTACCATTTTGTTATTAATAAATTATTTTTATCAAATGATATTTTGAATTAATCATTAATTGAAAAATTATGTTTATTTTATTTCCAAAATATTAATGAAGTACAAAGTGTACCACTTATATATTTTCTTATGTTTTATAAGGTGTATTGCTTGTGAATTTGACGAAAAATCTGTTAATTGAATAGAGAATGACTGATAAAATGTTGTGAATAATTGGTGTAAATTGAGAATTTGTGCTTGCCTAGGGTATGTTTTATTCGATATAGATTTATAGGTTGTTTAGAGAGAGTGAACGATGATTAGGTATTTTTCAGTAGAGTAGGTACTGGGGCATCCTAAGTCTCGGAGATGTCCTGTGCTGATGGCTAAGTATCGGAGTGGGATCGGGATATCTTGAGTCGATGGCTAGGTATTGGAGTAGTACCGGGGGTACCAAATTGATTGAGAAAATGAGGCAACCTATGCTTATATTTATACATTTAATTATGTTTCCACTTAGTGAGGGAATATGATGAGTAGAGATGAGCTGACAGATCATTGAATGTAAGCCTACTAGGTTAAGCAAGGCCTAGACAATTTAGTTAATTATGGGATAATTCATAAATGACAATTATATATTAATATTTGTGTTAATCATTGTTTGGTAAAATTTTCAGATGTTTGTTAATTGTTTGGAATAGAATGAGCAATGTTGCGTATCTTTGTATTATATGAATGTTTTAATCATTTGACTAAGTTTTATATTTATATTAAGTTTTTTGATTTTAAGGGTACGATCAGTTATCCTTACTGAACAGACAGCTCACCCACTATTTTTATAGAAGATTGAGTGATTGTCGATAATCTTAGTGTACGTGATTGATAGAGTAGAGATTAGATGCGGCTAGCAGATTACTTGAGTAAAGCTATTTGAATGTATATTCTTTTATATGACAACTCGGGTAGTTATGTACACAGAATACTTTTGTGTCTGACAAACATATCTCTTTTAGAACTATTAAAGATTTTGGTAATTAATATTATGTTTTTGGAACAATTTGGATAATTGTGGTTTAAAAATTTATGGGAGCGTCACATTTGGTGGTATCAAAGAAGGTTTATGTTTCTAGGGACATATTGAGTAAAAAAAACTAATGATGTTTTCTTGTCTTATCTAGAATGATTTTAGAAGAGGATACTACTGGCCTAGAGTCGACTGAAGAATCGGGTAATTTGACTCATGCTCTAGATGTACCAGATCAAGGAGATGCCCAAACAGATAGAGTAGGAGGAGAGGTGCCAATGCCACCATAGATGATGTAGTTCTTTCAGATGATGCAACAAGCTATTATTGGCTTCAACCCGAGGTGATTTTGAGGTGGATCATAATTATGAGCGGATCCGTAAGATAGGTGTAGTAGAATTTCGAGTTATTATTGATCCTGAGGAGGCTGATGCATGGTGGCAACAAATTGAGTTGGTTATAGATCATCAGAAGTGTACCTTAGAGAGAAGGTTATAGTACATCGTTTCCTTATTCCAGGGCAATGCACTGACTTGGTGGAAGTCAGTGAAAAGATCTTATGAGATATGAGAGATGACTTGGTAGGAGTTCTAGAGAGAGTTTAGAGATAAATATACCCCACGAATATATTGGGATAAAAAAAGATAGAGTTTATGAGTTTGGTTGAGATAGAGGAGATGCTAATGGATGATTATAAAGCTCATTTTGTAGCATTGTCTAAGTATTCACTGGAGGTTGTGGCAAATCCAGAAGACATCTGTTATCGATTTGAGCAGGGTCAGAGGATGAAGTTCGACGTTAGTATTCTCATTTGTTTGGATCCTCAGGTACTAATTTAATTTGGAGGAAGAAATTCTTTTAAGGGGAGAGATCTGCAAAGCCCACAGAGAAATAAAATAAAACCCTATAGCCCAACACATTAAACCATTAAATGGAGGAGTTTAAGGAGAAGTCATCAGGGGGAAAAAACATTAAGAACACCAACAAAACCTTCATCTTCTTCTTCATTTTTCTCTTAACCATTTACAACTGGTATGTGTCTTAATGTGCCATTTTTCTCTTGCATATGACACTTCTCTTATATGTTTTCTCATTTTGGTTGTTTTGTAGCAAACTGTAAGAAAATTGTGGAGGTTAACAATCCTAAAATTCTTTATCACATAGGTAAAATTCCAGTAACTATTTTATGTCTTTTTTGTGATGTTTGATCATTCTACACTAATATATAGTTGGATAGCATGTTGTGGTTGTTTGAGACAAATTGAAGTCATGGAAAAAGATAAGAAAATGGAGAAAAAGTGGCTAGAAATTGAGAAAAGAAGAGGATATAGGAGACGAGGAGATGGTGAAGAAGATGACATTTTTGGAAAATTCAAGTTGCATTAAGGGACAAACTAGGAAATGCAAATAGTTAAGGGTAAATATGGAATTTAACCCAAGAAGGGTATTTTTGGTATTAATTGAATAAATGAGGGTAAGATAGGACTTTCAATTAGTTAAGGGTATTTTAGTAATTTTGATGGTTAGGTCAGTAAGGATATTATTTTTATAATTAAGAATAAAGTGGAAAAGATAATAATGTTGGGTTATTAAGTGGAAATGGGTTGGAAGTTTTCTTAAATTTGTCTAATAAAATTTTGTAATTTTTAGGTCCGAATATCCGATTAGGGGTAAATTGGACTATAAATTAGTTGAGTTCGAAATTGAGGTAAGGATAACCTTAGACTTTACTCTTAGAATAGTGTACCATTTTGTTATTAATAAATTATTTTTATCGAATGATATTTTGAATTAGTTATTAATTTAATTAATGATTAATAGTTACATACATGAATTACGTTTGTTTTATCTTGCAAAAAATCAATGAAGAACAAGGCGTATCACTTTTATATTTTGTTACGTTTTATAAGGTGTATTGCTTGTTAATTCGATGACAAATGTGTTGATTAAATAGAGACTGTGATAAAATGTTGTGACTAATTGGCATAAATTGAGAATTTGCGGCTTGCCTATGATAAGTTTTATTTGATGGTCATAGATTGATAGGTTGTTTAAAGATGAGTCCGTAGAGCAAATATCGAGCCATCTTGAGTCCCGGGGATGTCTTGTGTCAATGACTAGGCACTGGAGTGATACCGAGATATCCTGAGATTTGGGGATATCCTGTGCTGATGACTAAGTACTGGAGTAATATCGAGGTATCGAATTAGATTGAGAAAGTGAGGTACCCTGTGCGAGTATTTATACATTTAATTATGTTTCCCCTTGATGAGGGATTATGATGAGTAGAGAAGAGCCGACAGACCATTGAATGTAAGCCTATTAGGTTAAACAAGGCCTAGACAGTTCAGTTAATTATGAGATAATTCATAAATGTCAGTCATATATTAATAATTGCGTTAATCATTGTTTGGTAAAATTTTGAGATGTTTGTTAATTATTCGAAGTAGACTAAGTAATGTTGTGTATCTTTGTATTATATGAATGTTTTAATCACTTGACCAAGTTTTATATTTATATATTGAGCTATTTGATTTTAAGGGTACAGTTGGTTACCCTTACTGAGTAGACAACTCACCCCTTGCTACTAATTTTTTAGAAGATCAAGTGATTGCTGATAACCACAATGTACGTGATTGATAGAGTGGAGATTAGGTAGGGCTAGCAAATTACTTGAGTAAGCTATTTAAATGTATATTTTTTGATGTAACAACTTGGGTAGTTGTGTATATAGAATAATTTTTGTGTCTGACGAACATCTTTCTTTTAGAACTGTGAAGGATTTTGATAATTAATATCATGTTTTGGGAACAATTTTAATAATTGTGGTTTATGAATTTTTGGGAGCATCACATTTAATCCTTTGTTATTCTTTGATAACACATTCTTGACAAATGCTAGGAGTGGTCCAATAAGTCAAAAAGAAGAGATTAGGCTTTATTCAGGGTCAGGGTATGGAACAAGTTGGTAGAGATTTTTGAAGTTGTGGGCTGGAGAAGATGTAGAAGAATGGCAAGCGAAGAAGGAATATGTTATATGATGGAGGGTGGTTGGTCAATTTTTCAACGTAGAGCCTTTGGCCCTAACAAGGTTATTATCAGTCAGTAACTAAGAGTAGAGTTTAAGGTAGTAAGACCAAGCGAAGAGATACAAAATATTAACTAGAATAGGAGGATTCATATGAGATAACGAGAGGCGTAGTAATGACAGTAGTGGTGGCGGTGATGCATTTGGTAATGGTCAGAGGAGTGGACTTGGAATAAGGTAGGGAAAGGGATTGTAACGCCCCAACATATACCTTGGAAGTATTATAACATGTCTAAGGTATATTAAGAAGTGAATATAACGAATTAACTACATATAAATATAGTAAGAGAT
Organism: Erythroxylum urbanii; assembly: GCA_027568935.1. Taxonomy (NCBI): domain Eukaryota; kingdom Viridiplantae; phylum Streptophyta; class Magnoliopsida; order Malpighiales; family Erythroxylaceae; genus Erythroxylum; species Erythroxylum urbanii. Next base: position 9,589,152 of record JAOQML010000002.1, read on the forward strand.
ATAATGGTACTTAATATAAAAGACGTGTAAATGGATAACTTGTTTAGCATGGACATACATACTTAGACGTGAAATATGTACCAAAATTTTTGATATGTTTTCTTGGATTTATGAATGTGATGTGCAGGGAATTGATAAAAGAAGTATTCCATAAGCAAATGAGATTTTTTAGTTAAATTGGATGTTTTTTTTTGTTGCTCTTGCATGATAAGACCGAAGTTTGTTGATTTGGGATGTGTACCTCACTGAATGGATAGATTCTACTGAACGTGCTTCTGTAATTTGGATATATCTTGTCCTGTAGACCTCAAATTGGGTAATTACAATTGCAGATTAAACTAGAGATATAGGTCTAAAACTTTGATAGAGGAATCAAAATCTGATTCTACCTCTAACAGTTTTGAATTCTGGTTTCAAGCTAAGTTTTGGTTGCTGTCCTTATTTTCGAACAACGTATACTTTTTAGGGCATAACTCCCGATATAGTGAACCAAATTATACAAAATTATTCCATTAGAAAATAAGACATAGGAGAATGAAATTAATTGATAAGATTATAGGACAATGTGGGAAGTAAAGGAAGAATAAGGACCAATATGCAATTTTTCTAAAGTTAACATATGAACTAATTTGATTAAAGCATGTGTGACCAATAGTAATAAATCATATGTGTCCAATAGGAATTAAACATATGTGTGAGTCTTGAAAGTTCTATTTTCTCCTCTCCATTTCACTTTCTTCATCCCATCATTCTTCATATAAGAAATCAAGCCAATCTTAGGTGGAAATCAAGGTAAAGGTTAAGGATTTTCTCTTCACCTTTATCTCTTCTTACTTTGCTTATAAAGAATAAGGTTGGAAGTGGGAATGAGATGTATATTTTTGTTGCTTCTAGTTGGTGAGTCAAGCAAAGCTAAAGAGGAAGGGAAGGAAAGTCAATAGAAGACCTATTTTGTCAATTTTGAGGTTTGGGACTTCACTTTGTTAATTTCTGTATCTGTGTATATTTGAATATGTGCAAGATTCATTTGGATGTGGAATGATTGCTGCAATGATGATTTGGTGTTATTTTGGTGATATCTTGCATAGAATTGGTTGAATATGACAAGAGAGTATCGTGTAGTGGAATTCTGTTTAGACCAATAATATTGTTTGGGTCATAACACAGCCTACAAACCTTTAAATTGAGTGATTTTAGTTGCTTATGAAACCTAAAACATAGAAATAAAAATTATAGAAGAGACTCTGACTTAATTCTGGCTTTATAATGTTGGAAATTGGGATAGAAAATGGTGACCTGATACTACCCCTATTTTGGAGCAGTGTGTGATATTTAGTCTATAGCTCATGTGTTAGAAGTCTGAATGGCTTGATCTTTAGTGTTTTAGAAACTAGAGACACAGATGGACAAATTTTTAGAAGATTATAAAACCCATTTCCAACTTTTTCTATAAAAATATTAAGAAACAACTAGACTCCATCATGTGATTTGTTTCTCGACTGATAGTTTCCCTATTTTTAGACCACTTTGGGGTTTATCTCAAATTGCATTGTTTTGAGTTTGTTTTCGTTTATGATTTTTACGAAATCTTATCTGAACCTTTTTAAATGTGTATGAAACTTTTCGAACACCTAGAAATAAATGAAATAGACTTACCACATATGAATTGGGAGACTGAACATTGGAATATAAGATTGAGCATAATGCATTTCAAAGAAAATTTACATATACATAAATGATTTTTATGCATATTCATTACTCATATGTGTATATTATGATTATACAAGTGTAATTTTGATCTTCTAATGGTGGTAAGCCATGATTTGCATGTATGAACGCAAATACAATTTTTATGACTTGAAATGGATATCATATGATTTGTTAATATATGAATTGTGAAGTTGCTACTGGTTAAAGGAAATATTATAAGCCTACCCTATTGTCTTAGTTGTGGGTAGATAGGTATGTCTATAAGGTTATAGTGCAGTTGCTACAGTTTGACACCACCGGTGTCCATAGTTCAATATTTTTGGGTATTCACAGTTTGATATCTTCAAGTATTCACAGTTCGATACCTTCGGGTATTCACAATTTGATATCTTTGAATATCCACAGCAACTGTCATCCACACCCATAAAAAATGTGCAGCTTAATAGAGAGAAAACTTAACAGTCATAAATAAGAAATAAAGCATGACAATATGAATAATTGATATTAATGAGCATTTGTATTGATTGTAATGATGAATTGTAATGATGTGCAATTATAATGATGTGTAATTATATTGATAATTTGTATCAATGAGTGTTGAATATCAATATTGGGCTTATAAATGTGCATTTTCGGTATATGAATAAGATGTTGAAGCATATTTGCATTATGTACTTTGCTTAAGTATGCCATCATTGTTTACATGAGCATTAAATATCAATATTTGGTTCATGAATGTGAATTTATGATATACGAGTTATGATATTTCTGAATATGTGTGCTTAGTGGATGACTGCTATGAGTGGTCATCCAAACTAAGTGTTTTCCCCACTAAGATTTCAAGCTTAGCATGAGTATTAATCTATTTAGGTCCAGGTTATAAGAGTGAGGTACAGGGAAAATCTGCAGGGACCAAGGCCAATAGCTAGGAGTACAATCACCTTTGGATGTGTCCTTCGATTAAAGAATGGTTGTCTATGTAATAAAGGAAATTGTATGTTTTCTTTTTGGATTATCATGTTAATGTAAAGATGTAATACTACTTTTCAATGATAATGTTAAATGATATGAAATTTTATGATATGTATATGTATAGCATTGAATAAAATTATATTCCTAGAATGCATTTACAGGAATTTGGTTGCTATCTGTGTGGATGGTTATAGGTTCCGTATAAGAGTGTTACAGGGATTCTGTGGAGCAATAGGAGTTTGAGATAGTCTTTTATAGATTTATAGAGATATGTGAATATGAAATAGTAAAAATAAGAATAAGAGAGAATGACACAATTGTTTGTTTAAGAGAGAATTTGAAATAAGGAAACACAAAGGCTATGCGCATATGTTTGTATTTCTATTTATGATTATGACTTACAATTATCCAGAAATTTAAGTTTATTAATAGAAAACAAGTGGTTCTCTTATTAAAATTGTTAACTTAGGTTGAAATTAAATATTTTTCAAAATGTTAGAATTAATTTTAAATGTTATAAAATGTTTATGTTTAAATTAAAATTTTTTGAAAATGTTAAAATTCAAATATCCCTTTTACTTGGTGAATAATAAATTGGTGTAGCAAGATTTGAGATGTCCAACATCATTTGATGGTCCTAATAAAAGTATAAATTTGAATCAGCTTTCTCCCTATAGATATTTATTCCCCTCCATTTTTTCTTTCCCTTATAACCTCCATTTACCTGTGACATTTTCCAAGAATTCGAGCCTAATCATTTTATTTTGGTTCTTTACACCTTTTAATGCTTGGATCTTCTCATTTTCTCGATTATCAAATCTTGATGCTTTCTTTTGTCATTCTTGGTAGGGCTCTAAGTAATAATGCTCACATGATCAACAAGATAACTCAACTAATAATAAAATACTCAAATGATATAATGAAGACAAAAAAAATTGGCCATATGAATTTACAATCAAGAAATCCACTAAATCCAATAATAGTAAGATACAAGCGTTGTATATATATATATATATATATATATATAGAGTTTTGAGAGAGAACAACCACAACTAAAGCTTTTCTATATGTACGCACATATACTAATACTACTCCTAACAAATTCTAGAAATCAAACTTTATTAAAATTGTAGTAAATGAAAGCTATTTGAACTCTAAACTCTTTTATCATCATATGTTTCTGTCCTATGAACTTCTGTCTCACTAACTTAACCTTAAATATCAAAATGATAGATATCACACACGGTTACCGACAACTTCATTACTTTTGATCTATAAAGACAATTAACACTTTTTAGAGTCTAGATTTAGTCGAATTAAACAAATAAACGTCCATAAAATAGGGTTGGACCTAATGTTAGTCTTGGGCAAAGGTAAGAAGGGCACTTGCTAAAGGCCCAGATTTATAGGGAGCCCATTTATTAAAATAGTTGAAATTTAAAAAATTATTCACTAAAAAAGTTAAAATTTTAAATTTTAATAAATCTATTCTTTAAAAAGGGTAGAAATTGAAAAGTCAATAAATCTGTTTCAAGATATTTATATATACACCAAAAAGTTTCTTAGAACTTTACTTTGTAAAAATTGAAAAGAAAAAATTTGTAGTTGAGTTTCTTTTTCTAAATTTCAGGCTTTATTGCAGTGAGCTAAAGAATAATAAAGTCCCAACCTTTAATTGAACGGGCTAACAATTTTGTTTAAATCTTGTTAAGGAAAAGAAAAGAAAAGAAAAGTTCTTTTTATATTTCTCTTTTTTATTTTTTATTTGCATTTGTTTTAGATGTGTACATTTACTCAAGTTAAAGGATGATAGATATATAACATGCATATTATACCTAAGAAAAGGGAAATTTTGAGATAAATATGTTAGAGATATATGCTAATATCTTTATTTACAGCGATATATTTTATTAATATAATATATATTTATTAATATTTACAATGATATATTGATCTTGATACTATTATTAATGATTTTGCATCTAGAAATGTGCAAAAAATTATTTTTCATAATCATCTGTATACTTTTTAGTGCAATTCTCTCGATGTTTTGCAATTTGATATTGTTGTTTGGCTACTGCTACTGCTACTTTATTGTTGTTGCTACTATTTTTAATGATTTTATTGTTGCTGACATTTGTAAAATGTTAGTTGTTGTTAAAATCATTTAGTTTTTTGTTGAATATGTGGACTTATGACTTGAATCACTTATATATATATATTAAAGTTTAATGATAAAAATATGCTTTTAAAATTTATATGTTTATATATTGTCAATTTATTAGGGCCTTTCTTTTTACTTTGCCCTGGGTCTATAAAATGTTAGGAATGGGCTTAGTTGGACCTATAATAATCTCCCCCTCTAGCCCATTTGGGAGGAGAAATCATCAATTAAAAGTCATCTCAGTGAGCTTACTACACAACTCAACTTATTTATTTTTGGAAATCACTTTTGTTAACATGTCGATATAATTCTTGCCCACAAACTTCTTCAACTGTATTAGTTACCTCTTAACCATAAACTACAACCAATGATACCTCACATTAGTGTACTTAGTGTGAGAATGATAAACAAAAATTTTGCTTGAATTCATAGCACTTTCACTATTACAACAAACTATGTACTTTATTTATTTCACATCCAATTCTCGAAGAAATAGCTTCAACCAAACCATCTCCTCTTTAGCTTCCAAGGTTGTAATATTCTGAATCAGTAGTAGACAAAGTTATACACTTTTTCAACTTAGACTGCTAAGAAATAGTTTCCCCACAAGTTTGAACAAATATTATAAGGTTGAATTTCTATTGTCGATATCACCAACCATATCTGCATATTTGTACCCTTCTAGAATTGGCTTACCACCTCCAAAAATTGAATACAATCTGGAAGTGTCCTGTAAGTAATTGAAGATCCACTTTACTATTGCCCAATGTACTTTTCCTAGATTGGATAAAATTATACTCCTTAATCCAACAATGTGTGCAATGTCTAGTCTAGTGCACACCATGGCATACCTTAATGAATCAACAATAAAGGAATACAAAATAGAGGAAAAACACTCTTTCTTCTTTTCGGTGGTATGATAAGCTCTCTTGCTCAACCTTAAATAAGCAGCTAAAGGTGTATTCACTGGCTTGGAATTCTTTATATTGAACCTCTTAAGCAACCATTTAATATTTATCTTGTGATAACCATAATTTTTCGACCTTCATATCCAATAATCTCTATTCCCAAAGTCTGTTTTGTAGAACCTAAATTTTTCTTGTCAAAGGATTTGGATAAGTCCTCTTTCAACCTGTAAATCATGCCAGCTTCTTATCCAAATATTACATATCATCCACATACAAGCAAAAGATGATGAAGTTACAACTAGGGAATTTTATAAAATAGATACAAGGATCAACTAACGTTCACTTGTAACTACTATTCGTTATAAACGAATCAAACTTTTTGTATCACTGCTTTGGTGCCTATTTAAGCCTATAATGACTTTTCTTCATCTTGTATATAAAGTCCTCTTTCCTTTTGAATTTGAACCTTTCTGGTTGCTCCATGTAAATCTTCTCATGTAAATCAACATGTAAGAAGTAGTCTTCGTATTAAGCTACTCAAGCTCAATATCAAAACTAGTTACTAAGCCTAATACAGTACGTATCGATGTTATATTAACCATAAGTAAGAAAATCTCATCGAAATTGGTACCTTTCTTTTGATTATAAACCTTTACCACCAGCCTTGCCTTGCACTTCACTAACTTGTCACCATCTTTCTTAATCTTGAACTTCCATTTATTCTTCAAAGCGTTCTTACTTTTGGGAAGCTTCATTAATTTATAGGTCTCATTCCTCTTTAATAAGTCCATCTTCTCGTCTATTGCCATGAGCTAATAATCTTTATCTTTGAGTAGTTGCACTACTTGGAAACTCTTTGGCTCCATTTTATTAGTGACTAGAAGATATTTCAAACTAGGGTATCTTTTTAAAGACTTTTTCTCTCTTATTTTTGAAGTTGGACATCTTCCAACACTTGAGTAAACTACTCCCCTTAGTCATGATGCTCGTTGACCCCTTATTCATCATTTACAAGATATGTCTAATATGAATAATCTCTATTAGGTTGCCTCTGGTCATTATCATCCTGCATAAGCTCATGCTCACCTTCTTCACTTGTAAGCTGATCAACGAAAGTAGGAACATGAGTCATATCTTCATTTTTGAAGGACTTGCTAGATGTAATTTCATTTTCATTAATAAGAATTACACCCATCTTATGTTCATTAAAGGCTAGGTCCTTACTTTTAACAACCTTTTGCCTTTTCAGATTGTAGAGCCTATAGTCAAACTCGTCATCACCATATCCAATGACCACACAAAGTAGTATTCGAATCCAATTTTGATCTTTGCTCCTTTGATATGAGCTTGAAATCTTTGCATCCAAACACTCTTAGATGTGAATAGTTGGATCCTTCCCTTTTTACACTTTGTCGAGAATGTCAAGATCTAAAGGGACTGAAAGAGTTCTTTTAATCACATACACTGTGGTTTTCAAAGGACTTTGATAGTTTTGACTTTTGAGGGATATACTAAACCTTTCCTATAATTGTTATACTCATCCTCTCTAAAACATCAATGTGTTGTGGGTTACTAGGTTCTATGTTCTCATTTCTTATGCCATGTCTTGCATAATACTCTTCAAACTTGTTAGAGGGTTGCCTTTATTATCAATTTAGAGACACTTTAACTTCCTCTTTGTCTTCCTTTCCACTATGGCTTGACATCTCCAAAAGGTGTCTAGCTCTTGGATTTTTGGTTTTAGCATGGAGACCAAATTCTTACTTGTAGTATCACTAATAAATGTACCAAAATACTTATTATCTTCTAAAGACTCCAACTATATGTGAGCACACACGTCAAAGTGCTCGCAAAATTTTTGTAAATTTGAGACTCATGTTGCTTTCTAGCCACATAATGACACATAGGTTAAAAGAAACCATATCCTTGCAAGGATAGATGATTTTTTAGTTAGTATCTTGATCTCCTTTTAGCTAATGTGTCCTAATCTGTAATGCCATAAATCTAATGAAGCGTCTTCTTGAATGACATGTAATTATCTAGTACATACCTTTAATTGCATCTTATATAAGGTGCAACACAATTCACCACGAGCAACCGTTAATGCTCTTTTAAACAATTTCCACTAGCCATCACAAAAAGTGTCATACTCGTTTTAGTCAAACACATTCACTTACAATAAATTGAGATGTGAGTGACCAAGACGCTAGAATTACAGGCCAATTTTGGGCATCCTTTTTTAATATGATAGGTTGTAATTTGAAGTTTTCAATGGAAAATCACCCATAGACGGATCACCAAACTGAGAGGATCAATGGTGTATTGGAGGAGTAATTAAGGCATTATGTAAGTGCAAGTCAATGTAACTGGTTAAGTTTGATTGATATTGCACAGTTTTGCTATAACTTACACAGATCTTCTGCGACAGAGAAGAGTCTCTTTGAGATAGTTTTGGGACAACAACTTCTCACTCCACTCGAGATTGCACAACAAAGGACAAGTGACAAGTATCTTGCGGCGTACAAGTTCACGATGGAAAAGCAAGAGTTGTTAGATGAGGCGAGGGATAGTCTTCAAAAGACTTCTCAATGGATGAAGAAACAAGAGGACCTATGAAGGAGACCGTTAGAGTTCGACATGGGAGATAAGGTATTGCTAAAACTTACCTCATAGATTTAGAAGAAGATATCGAGCAAGAAAGTGCAATGTGGATTGGTGCCAAAGTACGATGGACCATTTGACGTGCTGAATAAAGTGAAGAACGTGGCATACAGGTTGAAGTTGGCCGAGAGACTAAAGGTATACCTTACTTTTCCCAAACCATACCATTAGGATGGATCAGATTCGAATAGGAGTCAAGTGAAGAGAGCTCCACTGGTTGCGAGAAAACAGTTCGAGGATCAAATAGAGAAGATCTTGGATCACTAAATAATGGGGCATCATAAAAAGAACTGACAGACCTAGTTTTTAATTCAGTAGAAGGGAAGGCCGATCATGGAAGCTATATGGGAAAAACATACGACTTTGTGGCAGTTCGAGGATCAGGTGAACACCTCCTTCAGACTAGTTCGACGAGGGCATCAAATTCATTTAGTGGGGGTAGTTTGTTAGCCCCTTAGCATGTACAGACACTTCATAGCTAGCTGGAGACGAACTTTGGGTGGAAGGTTACCTGGATCACTGATCGCGGTTTTCCGATATGAATAAGTTTTAATAATTAACCTTGATATTCTGCAAGCGTACAGGTCGTTTGCGTAGTACCTAAGGTTTCGATTCTACGAGGAGGGTTAATTTAATCATAGAATATAAGGTCAAAAATTATTAAAAAGATATTTAACAGATAATGAATTTAAACACGAAAACTAAATAAATCAAACAAATCAAATCAAATAACAAATTAATAATTGAGAATTAACACTTAATGAAAACAATCAACGAACAATGATTAACAATTTCAAATTAAAAATGAATAATAAATAATGGAAATTGATTGATTTGTTGAACAATGATAGCACACCTTAGAATTTAACTTAGTGAGTTAACCAAAAGAGAGAAAGGGAAAATTATAAAGGGAAAATTATCTGTCTTTAATACTAACCTAACCAATTATGATTTATTGAATTAATAGTTCTAGATGATCCTAGGGTCAATTACTCTCTCTCAAGTTATAATTGAACCCTAAAGCATAAACCCTAATTAGATTATGAGAAACTGTAATCTCTCAATTAACAACCTATCCAAAACCTAATTAGTTCTTAAGTTCTCTAATAAAAAATTGGAAACCTATACATGATCTCTCTACGCAAGATTTACCAACCTGATTTAATTCTAAATCTATAAAATTACCTAAATCCCAATTTAATCATTTTTTCTCGATTCACCCTCTCAGTTTATTATCGAGATATGAAGTGCAGAATTAAACCACAATTAATTCAATAAACATATAAAACAATTAGATTTCATTAAATTAAAAATAATATTTCGAAGTTGAGTATAGAACATCAATCAACAGTTCAATTCTATCATCAAACTATATATCCCAATTCTACAATCAAATAAAACTGAAATACATAGGAAATAGAACTCGAATGGATGATGGGAGGTCGCGACTTTGGAAAGCTTCTTATTCTAGGAAGCACATCGAGTCTGCGTCGTCTTCCTCTTCTCTCTTCCTTCTTCTCTTTCTTGATCTCTTAAAGTTCTCTCCTTTAGGGTTTCGTTGTGGTGGCTGATCAAAAGCTTACTCCTGCTCCTTTGTCTTCTTCTTTAAATATGTTTTGTGTTCTGAGTAGCCCTAGGTTTTTTCTAGGGTTGAAAAGGTCCAAAAAATCTCTCGAAACTTGATGTTTTTCCTTGTTTCTGCATCTGCCTGACGTAAGCCACGATCGTGGCCTACATCTAGGCCTTCTGTCACGATTGTGGGAATCAGGCCACGATTGTAGGCAGTGTCTTGAGCTTCTGCCACGATCGTGGGTTGTCTTTAGTGCTTTTGTCATGATCGTGGCCTATATGTCACGATCATGGGGCGTTATTTCGGCCCAAGTGTCTCCGAAACTTTCTTCATTCTTTGATATTGACCCTAAAATACTAGCAAACACATCACGGTACCTCAAAGACACAATAATTACGATAAAAGATTTGACTAACCCATAAAAACACTTAAAAACAATTAATTAACAAACTAACACAATTCTAGACCAAATACATACTAAACGATTAAATTAACATTTAAATACATAACAAACTAAGCCCTAAAATATGATGCAATTCACACTTATCAATCACACGTATGACGGTAGCATGCAAAAGCTCCAAGTTGACTTAGCGAGTTAGATCAAGAATGGTGTGAGTTTTGGTAGAGTTTCGATCTTGTACGAGTTGACATGGCGAAGGATAATTTCTTGATGGACTAAGGACTTAGTGTATGCTCAAATGAACGGACTATGACTCATAGACTTGACATGGATAAGTATTGGATCATAGCACTGTGTTATGATCGGATTTGACTTGGATGACTCATCAACGGATAGAGATCGTGGGAAGATCTTGGATGATGTGGCAGATAAGATCACGGAGGATAAACATCAGCTCTAAAGGATAAAGCCATATGGGAGGATCATCTAAAGATAGTGGACGTCTTCGTGGATAGGGTAGTAGAGTTCTGTTGGGATTCTAACTTGGCCCTCAAGCTTGATGCCTATATATAGCTCATTTTAGCCTTGCTCCTCATACAAAGTGACACTCAAAGATTGAGAGAGCATCCTTCGTATACTTTGAGGGAAGTAAAAAAGGATGACATTATTGTTGTGTCTCTTTCTTTCTTTTATTGTTGCCTTTGAATATTCTATTGCTTTCGTAGTTTTCTTGCAAGTGTGAGAGTTAAAAACTACGAGGGTCTTTGGTGTTCAAGAATAAGGTTATTGGTCAACGATCACGTGAGCAAAACTGATCTAAGTAAGATTGTCATGCAAAGGAATAGGCACAACTTACAGATAAGTTCAATGCTTAAGAAGACTTTGGTATAGAGATCCTTGTAATAGATGAGATCTTTCATTATTGGTCTTTATATCTAGTAGTTGGTCGAAGTCAAGTTTATCATAGAGCTATTGCCACTCTCCATACTCAAGGCTCTGATACCAATTGTTGGGATTCCAAGGAATAATGCTTACACAATCAATGAGATTATTCAAACAATAACAAGCTATTCAAATGATATAGATGACGATAAGAAGAATTAGACACAAGATTTTACCAACAGAAAATCCACTAAATTCAATAATAACAAGATATAAGTGTTAAAGTTTTGAGTAAATTATACTTTACAAATCAACCATAGCTAAAGCTTTTCTAACTATCTCTAAAAAATCCTCTAACATCTATAATTGAGTACAAATTGGTACTCTCTCTCTCTCTCTCTCTCTCTTTCTCTCACTCACACACACACACACACACACACACACACACACACACACACCAATTCTACTCCTAAACAAATTCTAGAAATCAAATTTTAATAAAACTGTAGTTGATGAAAGCTATTTGTACTATAAAACCCTTTTATCCCATGTATTTCTGTCACATGTAATTTTTATCTCTCAACTTATCTTTAAATATCAAAAGGACAAGATTTTATATAGCATACGGTCACCCATAACTTTCATTTCTTTTGATCCGAGAAGATAGTTAACACTTTCAGAGTCCAGATTTAGTGAAATTAAACAACTAAATTTCTATAGAATGAGGTTGTACTCACAAAAATCCTTCCTTCTAACAATTATTTATACCATTAGTGTTAATAAAAAGGTTTTGAAATTAATTAGGATTTTAGGGTTGTTTTGCTCTAAGAATTAGGGTTTGGGGGATTTTACGCTTTAGGAATTAGGATTTTAGCGATTTTAAGTTTTATTAATTGGGCTTTTATAATTTTGTTGTATCTTTCCGATGATTAAAAAAAAAGGTAAAACTAATGGCACTAGAAGGGATTTAAAATGAAAAATTATGTTTTCTTGTCTTATTAAAACACGCATTCTCTATTTCATGCTTCATATTCCTTTAATGTTGTATGATCTAATCAATATTGGTGTATTGTTTGAAATTTCTGTCTGTTGATCTCGTTGGACCTTTGGTTAAAATTTTCAAGAATCTAACCTTGAAGAAACTAAAGAGTGTGAAAATATCAGATAATCTTCTATAAAATCAAATGCAGCTTTTTGTCGAAGACCCATGATTATAAGATCCAGTGCTACATTTCTTTTTTTTCACAAGTTTGAGCTTAATTAATTTCTTGTTGATTCTTCAAGAAAAATATTAGTAGTATGAGTTGGTTGAAAAACTCCTATAGTTATCTTGGAGGCAGTTGATACTGTTCTCTTTCATTTAATAGGTGATCTTAAAAGATGAGTATAAACAATTTATTTTTTTTTGTTTTCAAAGATAGTCATCTATAAAAGTGATGAAGTATATAGCCTCACCTTGTGCCCTTACATTAATTGAACCATAAATATTTGAATGAATAAATTGCAATGGATAGGAAGCTCGTGTTCCCTTTCCAAACAACTTTTGCATTATTTTACCTGCCAAACAATGTTCATAAATAGGTAAATCTAATTGATGTAAATCATCTAAGTGGCCCTCTTTAGTTGATTAACTTATTCAATTTTAACCAATATGACACAGACTAGCATGCATAAAGTTGCACCATTATTGAAATTACTAAATTTTGTAAACAAAGAATAAATTGTATTAGTATTTGAATAAACAACATCTAGAACAATAAATCTAAGACAGAGATAATATTCTATTGAATCTTTAGAGCATACAACACTTCATATAGGATTAAAGATCAATTACCACAAATGTTTAATTTATAAGTTCCAATCCCTTGCACAACAACCTTTGAGTTGTCCCCTACATAAATCCATCATGTTATATATGGGATTTTCTAAAATTCCATGAAGGCATCTTTATCGTTTGCTACATGTTTGGTTGCTCCTAAATTTGTAATCTACAAAAGAATATATTTAGTTAGAAAAACATAACATAATACATTCACAAAACAAATGTCTGTACATAAGATTGTACCTTTTTAGGCTAGCTATAATCATAAACAAAGTGACCCTTATTATCACAATTAAAGCATTTGACTCTTTTCATGTTTTGCTTCTTAAAAGGACCTTTTCCTTTTCTATAGTGGTTTTGTTTTGCCTTCTTTGAGTCCTAAGTATACTGGGTATATTTCTTACATTTTTTCCATTTAGATCCACCATGATGCTTATACTTTTAGTTCACAACTCCATGTGAGCTAGAACCAATTGTATATACCTCAGAAGACATCTTAGAGGCTTCAAGACATTCTTCTTCTAGTATTAAAAGCCTCGTAGCATCTTTCATCATTTTGATACTCTCATTATAAGTTAGATGCACCTTCATATGTTCCCATCTTTGAGGTAATAAATAGATCATAGCTTGTATTTATTGCTCATATGATAATTCACGACCAACATTACACAACTCACTTAGCATGTTTGAAATATGCCTTAAATACTTTTGCATTATGTGATCCATTTTTTTATATGTGTCAAACTTGATAGCAAGTGACCTCATTTTGGTCACTGAGGTGTCTCCAAAATGTCCAGCTAAAGCAGACTACATGCCCTTAGTAGTTTCATTTTGCGGAACTCATGTATGATATCATTATCCATGTTACCCAGTAATGTATCATACATACACATATTGGATAGTTGAATTTTAATTGTTTATAAAAACGAACGAGAACGTATGTTCTCAACCATCATTCATATGAAAATTAAATACCAATTGTCATACTCAATAAGATTTTTCGAACGTAAAAATTCATATAACATACATTATGATAAAATTGAATAATATCAAACTTAACTTATTTTAATGAACATAATTCATGTGATTTGTTACAACTTAGTTCAATATATAATAATGAAGCCCACATGAAATAGAGTCCATGAATTCATGTGATAAAGTCCTAGAAGCTCGACATGCTACTATTCTAATAATTTCGATTGATAATACTCCAAATCAATTCTTTTCTTCAAACTTCTCTCGTAAAGTTTATCACTAACCATTTATATAATTTCAAAATAGGCTATTATAAGTTCCAAAGCCTGCTTAACAGTTCACTTTCTAGTTATGGCAAAGTTGGGAGTAAAGTCTTGTACTTCACTTTAGCTTTAATGAAAGTCAGATAACCTCTGAAATACAATTCTTGCATTAAGTTATTAACAGTATTAACATGTTTTATTAGATCTTCTCTAAGAAGATATTGCATCAGAAGTAACTACGCTAACAATATGATGACTTATCTCATCTATGTCATGGTTTGCAGAAATCTAGGTAACCTTTTTATAATTGACATATTTCTAAAAATACATTTTCAAGAATTAGAAGCTGCTCACAAAACCCAAAAATCATAAAATGAATAATTTAACACAATGATGAAACTCATGCTCATAATTTACTTGAAATCAAAATTTCAATTAATATATGACAAATCATATTTAAATTATAATTGTTTTATTTTAATTAGAAATATGGAACCAATAAAATTAAAATTTAAATTGGAAAATTATTTCTAATTTTTGATTACACTAATAATGTTAATTTAATTAGAATATTATGCCTAGTTATATATCTTGTTTGATTTAATTAATTTATCTAATTAGAAACATATTTCTAATTTATTATTAAACTTAATAACTTTAAATTTAATTCGAAACTTATGTCTAATCAAAATTGAACAAATCAAAATTTAAATTTATAGTTTTGGTTTAGAAACTTATTTCTAAATCTTAATAAATTCATTCATATTTTTTTAATATATGTAAATTTCTATTCTTATTCATCAAGTCCTTTAGGCCCAAACTTTTATAGCCCAAGATATAAAAAAACTTGACCCAGATATGTTTATAGTAGTTGACCCATATATTATTTTTGTCGGCCTAAGTAAATCCATCCCATAATCCATAAAATAGTGAAACCCTAGAAATGAAAATGAAAAAAATCCCAAAAACCTTGCATTCGATGGCAAAAAGTGCCAATTATGGTATGGAAGACAACCACCAGCAGCATAGAGCGAACGGTGCCACTAGAGGGAATAATGGTGGTAGCAATAGGGGTGTTAGCGGTGAAGCTTTCTTTCCAAGTGAAGGTAGAATCAAGGGTAGAATGAATAATTCCAAAACCACCTGGGACGCCATTCACTGGTGGAAGCAGCAACCATAGAGGGGAGCTAATAACGGTACCGTACGTTGCTACTTGTTGGTGTTTTGCCACTACTCACTAGTGGCTTTGCCGCAGTGCCACTCGTTGATCCTTCTTACCAAAAAAAGCGGTTTTTGCATGTATGATAATGAGTCAAACTATTCTTTTAAAAAATTGAAATTGATATTTGCTTCTTAAATCCTTTAAATCTTTGAAAAAGAGCAACTCTTTTTAGATCTGTTTCTCTCAAGTGAAAATTTCCTATGTTGTAAGATAACTTGTAACTAGTAGGTCTCTTATAGTATGGGCCTTGAGCCCTTATTGCCCTTGCTCAGGGTTAGCCCTAGAGCCAACCACAGTACCATTCGTTGCTACTTACTGGTGTTTTGCTACTAGTCACTAATGGCTTTGCCACAGTCCCACTCGTTGAACCTCCTCACCAAAAATAAGCATCTTTATCTTTTTTTCCAACATCTTTTATTGTTTCAACTTTTTGGAAATTTTAGAAGAAGGAAGTTGTGTGTTTTGTCAATAAATAAAAGATGAAGTTTAGGGGCTAACCTGAATAGAAACTGGTTCGTTTTCCAATAATAAATTTGTACCATAGAGGTTTCATTGTTTCCTCTTTTTTTGTATTGTTCGATGCTAAAAGTTTTGTTATTTTTGGAATTACATTGAATATCAATTTCTACAAAGTTTATTTTTGTATGGATCTGGTTTATTGCAAAGCATCTTATGGTATCAATTCAAAATACATAACATAGTTCCCATCCACAATGGGAATGTGGCTAAAAGAACCAAAAATAAAATTTGGTAAAATATTATATATTGTTTTAAACTTGGAAAATAGTTAAACAAGATGTATACTTTTTGAATTTTATATCGTATAATTCAAAGTTTAAAAACAAACACTTATAAAAAGAAATTTGAATAAGAGTATTAATACAAATAAGAATTTAGTCATTATCATAATGTGAATATTATCAATTCAATAAAAAGAACAAGTTCAACTTTATCAAGATAGAAATCATGATTAAGATACATATAAAACTTGCTGTAATACCAACTGAAGAAAACTTCTAAGGCATAGATAAATACATAATTTTTTAAATTAATCAAACCAATTATTTGGATTTGATTGTATTCTACCGATTAAAGGATTTTTGAAGAAACTTGTTTATGATTCACATCAACCCTTTAAATTGGTCATCATATATTATTTATAGATAAGTTTATCAACTGCATTTTAATAGTATTTTTATTATCATATTTGAAGGCTGTTAAAAACAAAGCTTTTTGTCACTCAAATTTCAAAAAGGGGAATAACAAATACTATTGTGTACTTTGACAACTCATGTTTTGCTTATTTTATGGATGCACTATTATGCAAAACTATATTGTAAGATGGCTCTCTCATCCATTCATGCATAACTTTAGCTCTTTGGTCGTGGTGTCTGTGTTACATGTTGTCTTTCTTTTGTACTGGTATGAAACACCAAAAAAAATTTAAAATTCGACGATCATTTGCACATGTAATGTACTCTTGCATAGCACCAACAGAACAAGTCCTTGGTATTTACGTCCTTTCTTAATGCTATATACTATTCAAATTTTCATTCCTTTGATCTATCTTGCATATATTTAATAAAATAATTTCATCTGCTGTTTTGAAGTTGTTACAAAGGAAAAATCCAAAATTGTTATTAACATAATTGGTAATTCCCATTCTCAGATGCATCATACCACGTCCCACTTGAAATCAACATCTTTATGAAAGTTTGTGGGTATAAAATGCGATTTTTGGGCTGCTTTTATAGAAAAAAGAAAAGAAGAAGAAGATATAATTGTCCATACTGGTCCTTTAGTTAAAGGTTGATACTAAGAAACGGAATTTGCAGATAACAGGAAAACCTGAAATTCCAACATATTTAACAGCTAATAAATAATTTGTGAATTCTTGTTCCTTAGTAGACAATTCTAACATGTTTAACAGGTAACAAATATTCTTGTCATGAACTTATTTTATGGGAAAGTTGTAGCTTTCAGTTGCGCTTGCATTTTTATTTATGGAGTGGTTATATCTTGGTCATTTTGTTAGTTTATGCCTTACAACTAACTAGTTGGTTATAGTATTTTTATTCCCCTTTTTAGTGTCACTTTTAAAGTTCAAGCTAGTGTTGCAAAACTGAATAAAGTTTAGGATTTTTTATAATTAAATCTTTAAAACAGGTCTTGTTTATTGATTATTTTTCTTAATCTAATTAATAATAATTAAATTGATTCCTAATTAAAGTTTTTA
>JAOQML010000002.1:9640804-9650884 GCA_027568935.1 Erythroxylum urbanii
AATCGGAGTTAAGAGCAACAAGTTATAACAGTTTAGGTTTAAGTAGTTGGAT
This sequence comes from Erythroxylum urbanii, assembly GCA_027568935.1. Lineage (NCBI taxonomy): Eukaryota > Viridiplantae > Streptophyta > Magnoliopsida > Malpighiales > Erythroxylaceae > Erythroxylum > Erythroxylum urbanii. Next base: position 9,640,857 of record JAOQML010000002.1, read on the forward strand.
TCCGGCAAGTGGGTTCTAACAGTTCTATAGTATATTACTATATTGAATAACGTAAGGAACTATACTAAGTTCATTAAAGAACTTATTGAGCCAATTAATCATTTCCTTTAAATGAAAAATATATTATGACTTAATTAGCAGCAATTGCTACATTGGAACCTTTCCAATCTTAAAATGATATTGTTTTAAGTAAAATAGAAGAAAGATGGATTTACTTCTAAAGTTAATATCCATATAATCTCGCATTCAAATATCAACTCACACATAGAATAATGAATATCTTTAATACTTCACAAGTATCAAGTATCTTAAACACTAAACATCTTTAGTACATTGTCTATATACTTGGACTTAGAATAAGTAAACAACTTCCAATATATCTTTATAGATCTAATTCCCAGAATTAAGTTGTTACCTTTTCGTATCTAACAAGATTTGTTCTTGGACAATTATATTTTCAATAATTTAAAATTAGAATTGTTGTTCTCTATGAATAATAAGTCTATTCATACTCTTAATAAATAGGACAACTATACTCCCACTAACCTTCATGTAGACATGATAAATTCACAATCATCTCCAAAGCAAAATCTTTGAATTTATCTTGAAAGTGAATCTTTCAATATCTTATAGCCTTTCATTTATAGATCAAATGTATCAATAAAGGCACTAGTTCCAATTGGATGTATTGAAGTTTTAATCTCATCTTACTCCTACTACTTATCTCAAGATCCATTATCCTATAAGTATGCAATTGAAAGAAAATTTGTTTAATAGGTCTATAAGATTATATCCAACCTTTTTGATATCTTATAACCTTTTATTACCCAATTTAGTTCTAAATTAAATGGATAATACATACTTCAACTAAGTATCACATCCTTAAATCATTAATTTTGACTTTTTCAAATTGATCTTGCTAATTGATCTAATTAAAACTATTGAAGGTAAGTCATTATACTAGGCATGGCTATAAAAAAAAAAAAAGCATCATACAATATCTCATATTATATTTCCTCCTTACACATATCCACACTCTTATGAAATTTATTGTGAAGGTACTCACTAGAGAATCGCATTCCCTGTAGTTAATCAAAAATTTAAATCTCACCAAATCATTCTTACCGAAGTGCTTTAACATTCTCAACGCTAAATTTGTACTTAGATTTATGCAATTTAAACTATTCAAAATTTTAAATAATTATTTCATTTAATACATATGACTATATTACATAAAGTCACTAATAACTTAATGAAATATGAGTATCATTCTTTTGTGAATTGTTATTCCATCCAATACATCAGATGTATAATTTAACAATTTAATGTCATTATCATCCTTTCACCAAAAGTTGATTTGGTTATTCTTCACATTATCAAGTTTCAAAAATTTCATACGATTCATAATCAAAAGGATGCATGTATCATTATATATAACTTTATGATTCTCATCATATTGATTTAACTGATGTGTCATAAAAAGATAATCTTGATTATCCAACTTTGTATTTTAGCCACCTATGTTAAGCATAAGTCTCCTTTGATCCAACACATATAAACTATATATAAAATTGGATCAACTACTTTTCCTCTACAATCTATTTCTTATAATGCATTGAACATTATAATAGTGTTAAATTTAAATTAAAGATCACGTACTCATAAGCATAAACTAGATATATATGATCTATATCATATCGTGTATAGGCAAAAAAATGTCATGCCATCATTTTTCTTCTAATGACTACTATTATCATACTATAGCAAATGTCTTTATTTGTAGTCCCTAATTTTGCTTTTAGTAGAGTAAATTGAATGAAACAATTTCATCAAAGTACTATACCTTTCAGTTGTACTCTATGCAACCTCTTGCATCTTACTATCATCGTGTTGACATATATCTTACATATTGTCATCAAAGTTTATAAAAAACTAGTCAACTCAAAATGTCAGTTTATTTTGACATCCATATGGTTTTGACATATCTCTAAAACTTTAACATCAAATCCTCAATTGGGATTAATAAGAAAATTGCATAATGGACATATAATTTTTTTCTATGAAACTTTGAGAACTCTTCTTAAATATAATCCAATGTCCAAGAAATTTGGTTGATTGACTCTTAGTATCAACTATACTAAACAAGATAAATTACACTCATAACAAAATATAAAAGTAAGAAAAACAAGTAATTAATTATATGCCATAACAATTAAATGAGATTAGGACTTTAATCATGCATTTAGTTACTCCCACTATTTTATTCAAAATTATAGCCCTCACTACTATTTGGAAAAATTACTCCAATCTTGCTAATGGGCTAAGATCCCATTCAAATTTATTTGATCTAGAGTTTACTTAACAAACCAACTAAACTTAAATAAGGTAGACAACAACTTTATCAATCACATCTAATATGATTCCTAAATCCATTATGTGACAACTCTTGCCAAAACATATTTTATATGTTACTGCTAATCCTGCCTCTAAATTTATGTGATCATGATTTTGTTCATCCAAATCACACAAAGTTAGTTAAGTAAAACCCATTGTCATAAGACTAAACATATTCGGGTTAAACTAGCATAGAGTTTGCTCAAGGAGACTAACAATAAATAAAACTATGGTTTATACTTATAACAATAAAGGGTAACATTCATATTCAAAACATATACTTAATACTTTTAACAAGAGATTTAATTATGTGCATTTCATCAAACAGAACATTATCGTAAAATATCATAAATATAAAAGATATAATTTGTCATGCATCAAATATATATATCAAACATATAAATAAATTATGCAACTTGTGCACTCATAATCAAATTTTATATATAAAACATCAAGCTTCGTTTGATTTTGGTTATTGATCTTCATAATTTAAAACAATATTTTGATTTGATTTGAAAACATTTTTCAAATTCAATTATAAACTATTTCCAATTATCTTGACTCTTTTAACAAAATTTAATTAAAATCAATTTTCAATAAATTATGCTTCTTACTTATTATAATTTAGAAAAGGTTTTTCTAAATTATATAACTAACAAATTCTAATCCAATTAGAAAACTATTTCTAATCTAATTAGAAATTACTTTTCCTTAATTAGAAAACTATTTTCTAATATAAAAGGAAACTACTTTCAAAATTAAATAAAATATTTTATTTAATTAAGAAATTCATTTTTATTATTTATTTGATTTCTTAGTTTATTAGAAAACATGTTCTTAATAAATTTGAAAACTAATTTTCAAAATTATTAAAAGCTCATTTTTCTTAATTAATAATGAAAACACTTTTCAAATTTAATCAAGAAAATATCTTTTCTAATAAATCAAGAAACTCATTATTCATAAATAAAGAAATACATTCTAAATAAATATAATAATAATTCTCTAAACAAATACAGTCATAAATTCAGTTTATCTTAATCAAATTGAAATAAATAAAGTTAATTAAGAAACATTTTGCTTAATTTCGTATCTTTCAAAAAATACTTTTATAAATTACTTACGAATTTTTTTCTTAATTTTAAAGATTCTAATTAATTAATTTCAATCGAATTGGGAACAAGAAGTTTTAAGAGGCAATGAATGTTGCAGAAATTAATGAAGACAATGAAGTTCACACAAGAAACAACGAGAGCCTTTCTAAAAATTAAGAAGTATTGTACACAACGTTTAAATAAGACTCAGGGTTATAAACCTGTACTGAAGTATACAGGATCATGATCACGTGTATTAAAGCCACTCTCTAACGGCTATATGGATATGCTATTGAAATGGAATGAACTTGTTTCTCTCTATATCTGTGTATCTTCTGTGATTCTATCTATCTCTCTAAGTTCTTTTTTCTACTGACCTAACAAACTTTACGATAAGGGTTTACGATTGGTGCAAGTATTTTAAAAATTTTATCAACAATTGGTATCAGAGCGGTCGAATATAGGAAGACTATGGAGGAAGGAACGAGAGGTGCAGAGCGACGATGGTTGGAAGAAAACTTGAAGAGTCTAATGGAGGTGCAAATTCGAAATGAGAAAATGTTCTTAGAATCACAAAGTTGACATTAACAGATGTTTATGGAGTCTCAAGATAGGAGTGAGCGAATGCTATTTGAGATTTAAAACAAAATGAAAAACCTAGAAAAAGAGATGTTGGATTGAGAACCATGCTTCTACAAGGAAAGCCGAAATAAGGGGAAGCATTCGGATTAGTAAAAATGACATCCTAGAGTAACCAAATGCTACAAGAAGTGGATGAAAATTTTACAATGATGAGACTAAATAAAATCGAGTTTCCTTTATGCAACGATGACAACATTAAGTTGTGGCTATATCGTTATGAACAACTTTTGCATTTGGACCAGACTCTAGAGAAGATGAAGGTGAATGTAGCTATCTTATATAAGGACGAACGAGCACAGGAGTGGTATCGCTTATACATTAGAAATCGTAATAAAAAAAGGCCAATTGGAATGAGTTCACGAAGGATATTAAATAGAGGTTTAACGTGAAAATTTTTGACGATCCAGTGGAGGATTTTAAGGACTTAAAGCAACATGAAATGATATTAAATTATTATGCCCAGTTTGATCATCATTCTAACAAACTCTCGCTACCAGAAGAGTATCTAGTCAGATTTTTTATTAAGGGGCTGAAAGCTAAAATTGGTGTCATGGTGAAACTACACAAGCCTCACTCCTTGCACCAGACTTAACAGACTAGCTCGGAAATAAGAGGCGATATTGATGTTAGCAGGTAGCTTTATGTTGAGCCAAGTCAATACAACAAAGAATATGAATGGTGGAGGCAATTTCAATCCAACTTTAAGGACGCCGCAACTAACAATAATTATTCGGAGTCCAAGCACAAAAGGAATATTACCGACACCATCTTCAACATTACGTTACCCATCGGGGAGATCTTTTAAACCTTTGAAGCCCATTATTAGTAAGGATTTTGATGAAAAAGGGAAAAAGGTCTTTGTTTTTGGTTCGATGAGAAGTATATTTTGGGCTATAAATGTAAGAAGAGGCAACTGCAATTTTATGTAATTTCAGGAGAGGACAACAGTGGGAAAACATCACCAAAATAAGAGGAGGAAGAATTTGAAGAAGGCTTCAGAGAAGAAGACTGTCTAATGGCGCCCATGCAAGCCATGTTGGGATTATCTAGAGAGGTGAAGTTTAAACAAATGAGATTAACAGGATGCGTCAGAGATGGAGAATTCACGTACTGATTGATAATGAAAGTATGCATAACTTCGTGGATACTATCATAGTAAGGAAGGGGGTTGTGACCCCGATTTTTATCACAGTCAAAGGATGACTATAGTTGGAATGTAGGCAATGTTGTACAAATTTCGTCTGGACAATGCAGGGGACACAATTCACCATGGATGCTCTAGTGCTATCATTAGGGGGCTACGATGTCGTATTGGGAGTGCAGTGGTTGGTTCGGTCAAATGATGTATTATGCAATTTCAGAGATAGAACGATGACATTTAACTAGGAAGGAAGAAGGGTGACATTATAGGGAAACCCATAAGACAGATCTTGGGTCATTTCAAGCAAGGAATTTCAGAAGACTCTACAACGCTCGTCAAGCGACCAATTACTAATGATGCAACTCTTAATCACCTTTGAGTATTAATTGCAACATATGAGAATGAAGGATGAGTAGTGGAGTGCGTTTGATGAAATTAACATAGTCTTATCTGAATATGTAGTGGTGTTCTAGGAACCAAACCACCTTGCCCCATACCACAAGCACAATCATTATATCGTTCTGAAGGATGGAGTCGATGCCATTAATATGCATCCATATCACTATTTGGGAACTCAAAAAGATGTAATAGAGCAGTCTGTCAGGGAAATTATGAAGCAGGGGTTCATTTGCCATAGCTATGGCCTATATGCATCTCCGGTGGTCCTTGTCAAGAAAAAGGACAAATCATAACATATGTGCGTGGATTAACGGGAGTTGAGCAGACATACAATAAAGGATAATTTCTGATACCCCTCATTGAAGAATTGCTGGATGAATTGTGTGGAGCTAGTTAGTTCTCCAAATTGGACCTACACTCTGGATACCACCAAATTTGGATGCAACTAAAAAATGTTCCAAAGACAACTTTTAAGACACACGAAGGGCATTATGAATTCTTAGTCATGCCCTTCGGGTTGACGAATGCTCCTTCAACATTTCAGAGGCTAAGTGAATGAATTATTTAAGTTGTATTTATTTTATTCTCGTATTTTTTGACGATATATTAATCTATAGCTCATCATTGCCATTACATGTGGAACACATTTTGGTGGCCCTTCAAACACTAAAGGACAATCAATTATTCTTACGAGGGAGCAAATGTGTATTTAGGGCGAGTCAAGTAGAATATTTGGGCTATATGATTTCGAAATAGGGAGTAGCAACAGATCCTCAAAAGGTTATGATGATTGAAGAATGGTTGGTATCTAAGAGCATTAAAGACCTAAGAGGATTTTAGGAATCATAAGTTATTACTGAAGGTTTATTAAGGGTATGGGATGACGGCTAAATCATTGATAAAATTACTTAAAAAGTAACATCTAACTAATTGGGAATGGTAGTAGGGAGAATAGACAACCTTCGAGAACTTGAAGGAAGCAATTATGTCAACTCCGGTGTTGGCATTACCAGATTTTTTAAAAACTTTTATGATAGAGGCTTATGCAAGTGGCCAAGGAATCGGGCTGTGTTGCAACAGAAAGGTCATCCCATTACCTCACTTAGTAAATCTTTAGAAAGGAGACACCATGGATTATCTACATACGAAAAAGAGTTATTGGCAGTGATTAAGGCCATTAAGTACTCACATCACTATCTGAGTTTCAAACCATTCATTGTTAGAATCGATCATTAGAGTCTCAAATATTTATTATAGCAATGTTTATCTTCTCCATTCTAACAATCGTGGTTACCGAAGCTTCTCAGCTACTACGTTAAAGTGTAGTATCGGAGTGGAAAGGAAAATGCAGCTGTAGATGCCCTCTCAAGATCAGTAATGCAGAGATACTGATGATATCTGTAACACAGATACATGGTGAGCTGTTAGAAAATATTAAACAGAGCTAACAAGGGGATCGATCCATTCAAGATATAATTTAGAAGCTAGAATCTAACAGTATTAAGTCCAGCGTGTATGAATGGAAGGATGGGTTATTAAGGTGGAAGGGGCGCTTAGTAATGGGTGCCAACAAAAATCTCCAATAACAAATAATCGGAATTAGTCACGATGATGCCGTGGGAGGACATAAAAGCGTAGTGGCTACAACGAAGAAGCTGTAAAGAATGTTTTTTTGGAAAGGAATGGCTCGGGACGTATAAACCCACATTCAAAAATGCATGAACTGCCAAAGGAATAATCAAGACAGCTCTGCTTATCCTGGACTATTGCAACCTATTAAAATACCATAAGGTAGCTAGACAGAGGTGAACGTTGATTTTGTTGAAGGACTCCCTGTTTTAAAGGGAAAATCAGTTATTTTAGTAGTTATGGACTGATTTACCAAGTATTCTCATTTTTTGTGTTAAACATCCCTAGTCTGCTTGCGATATAGCTAAAATATTCCTTAATAATGTGTTTAAGTTAAATGATATGTCGGAATCAATCATTAATGACAGGGAACCTGTTTTCGTGAGTAAGTTCTGGCAAGAACTCCTTAGACCGCAAGGAGTTAAATTGAAATGTTCTACAACTTACCACTCGTAGACGGATGGACAAACGGAAGCGGTGAATAAGATCCTTGAAACATATTTACGTTGTTTTTGTAGTGAAACACCCCAGAAATGGAGTGAGTGGATACCTCAGGCGAAGTGGTGGTACAACATAATTTATCGAGCTTCCATCAATTCCACACCGTTTAAAGCTCTGTCTAGATATCTGCCATCAATCTATACTCCTTATAAAGCAAGGGAATCCAAAGTGATAGAAGTTGATCAAGTTTTATAGAACAGAGAGGCAATGACCAACGTCTCAAAATTCCACCTACAGAGAGCTCAAAACCAGATAAAGCAATAGCAGACTCCAAGCAATCTGAACATGAATTCGAGGTTTGGGAAATGGCGCTATTGAAATTACAACCTTACAAACAACATTCCTTAATGAAGGAGTAATCAGAAATTGTCTCCACTCTATTACAAACCATACAAAGTGATCCAGCATATCGGGGAGGTGGCATATAAGCTGAAACTTCCATCAGAAGCGAAAATACACCCAATGTTTCACGTATCACAGTTGAAGAAGATACAAATGGGGCAAGGCAAAACTTCCTTATCATTACCAAAATTCCTCACATCGGTTGAACGTGTACTAATAGTAGTGCTAGACCCACGTACAGCAAAAAGGAATAATCGAGCCATCATGTAATTACTAGTTTGATGGTCAGACAACGTGAATACCAGTGTAACGTGAGAATACCTCTTTGACCTCTAAAGGCATTTCTCAAAAGTCAATCTGATCGACAAGGATATTAAGGGGAAAAGAATTGTTGCAGAAATTAATGAAGACGATGAAGTTCACACGGGAAACAATGGGAGCCATTCTAAAAATTAAGTAGTATTGTACGCAACGTTTAAATAAGACTCAAGGTTGTAAACTTGTACCGAAGTATATGAGATCATGGTCACATGTATTAAAGCCGCTCTCTAACAGCTATAAAGATATATTGTTGAAATGAAATTAATTTTTTTCTCTCTCTTTATCTGTGAATCTTCTGTGATTCTATCTCTCTCTCTCTAAGTTCTTTTTTCTGTTGACCTAACAAACTTTACGATAAGGGTGCGAGAATTTTAAAAATTTTTATCAACAACAAAATTAGGTTGACAGATTTAGTATTGGGGTGGATAGCATATTGGTTTAATATCTGCAAGAGATAATTATTGTCAAACTAGCAAAACCCGACACATTCCCTCGCTTATGCAGTTGGATTCAGAATTTTAAGGAAGTTGTTTGTCGAGTCAACTACGGTAACAAGCGTTAAAAAGCAAGTGCTACCTGTATAACATCCAAAAAACCTAGTCAACCTTAATTTGTCTTCTTTCTACAATTGTTCTTTCTTTTTTTCCTTGTTTATTATTTTAGGGTGGTTAAACCTTTTAATTTCTATATTTAAAGCTTAGGTATCGAGTGGGTTTTATTTGTTTTAAATCTGATTTTTTAGATTACAGAACTAGGATTTTTAGGTTTCTCAAATTACAATCATATTGTAATTTTAGGGCTTAGAGTTTGTAAATTCAATTTCAAAATTTAAGATGAATAACAAGTAATTAAATTAGTCATATTATAGAATTAAAGTCGACTCTGATACTATTATTGAAAAATTAGGATGAGATTTGATCTCGCCCGCAACGGAATAATTACGAAACTTTTTTGTATTTTAATTTCCAAAAAACTAAGATCACTTTAATTATATAAAATGATTAACAAATAAATCATAATAAAGCGTGAATCTTAATTCGTATCTTATTCTAAAGCTTAATTTTTTTCTGGTCATGTCCCTTGAATCGTTTATGAAATTGGTCTATCTCAACCATTATAGCCACACAAGCATTCGACCTCTAACAGCATCTATAGAACAAGTTGATAACTCTATAACTCTTACATAACGGGTTAAGCAAGAATTGCTAGCCTCATTAGAGTTTAAGCCTATTTATAATATGTTTTTGACATTTTAGTAATTTAATTGAATCTAAATTCTAATCTCAATTAAACTTTAATTATAATTACAATAATTCTAGTTAAATACCAATTATACCCAAATAAGATCCAATGTCTCATATTATTCTATATTTATTAAATATTTGATATTTAATCATAAAGTTTCTCAAACTTTACAGTCAAATTCAACTTGATTAAAAAATCTTTACACTCTTCAACCCATTCTTTGTGTAAGATCATTAGGTTCTCAAATATGTTAGCAATGATTATAAATTTTAATTTTAATTCATAATTAGAATTAGATAAATTAAAAGTCCTTTTAATTT
>JAOQML010000002.1:9650984-9666552 GCA_027568935.1 Erythroxylum urbanii
AAATATGTTAGCAATGATTATAAATTTTAATTTTAATTCATAATTAGAATTAGATAAATTAAAAGTCCTTTTAATTTTTCTTTAATTCTCCTATTAAACAATTTGTAATCATAAATTAAGATTGATTTCTAGTAATGCATCATCACTACCCAAATATTTAGGAATGTTAAAGTAGTTTTGACTAACCTCTTCGTGGATGATTTTTTTTCTTATAATTCAATTCTTTCATCATACAATGTTCCGATTGGGCATAGATCTTGGAATTAATATTTACTCTATTTTGATTCCAATCATATTAGTTATCCATTATTAGCTATTGATTCAATTAATGACATTTGTAAATTATTTACAAAATTTCATTCCACATTAGTCAAGGATTATCTGAATTAATACTAATCGAGAATAACATAACATTCTCCCTAATTATTTTAAGGTGATGAATTATATCTTTATCACTAAACTACTTTCATATAGTTCATGCTACATCTAATGACTACTGACTGAACTACCTCTTATTAGAATAGGTCATAAGTAGTATTAAAACATAGCAATTTCTATACAAGATAATTTTAGAGATCTCAAATCAAAGGATCACTTATATAATCATTACAGTGAGAATTTCTATAAATATAAAAGTAATATTCCAAATAGATTTCTCATATGGGGTCGGTTTAGTGAACTTATTCTCTAACAAACACCCAGATGTTTATTTAAGTATCTTCATACTTTAGTCTTTAAGATTGAGTAAGATTGCATTTTTCACTTAAACAACTCAATAAAAAATACACGCCTTTAGTTATAAAATTAGTATTGTAATGTAATTTGCCAAAAAAGGAATCTCCAACCTAAATTGTACTAGTTAAAAGATATTGTAAACTTTGTTACATCATAGCTTGTTTAAGAATGAAAGGATATCAATATGAAATTGATTAAGGAATTAGATTTATTTCAAAAATTATACTAAATAAAAGAAATTTTAGAATTCAATTACAAGTGGGTGGATACTCTCCTAAAAGGGAATCAGGCAAATTTATAGGAAGCATTTCTAAAGCCTCTTAATCGACCACTGCATCAGGAATCTCTTGACTATTCGTGTAATACTACAACACATGAGTTTAATATGAAATCGTATTGTTATAAATTAATAGAAATACCACATTCAATAAGAGGGGGGTGGGAATGTCAAAAGACGAAAGATACAATAAATTCCGAAATATAAAAAAAATTCAGTAATGTTATTCAACAACTGTTTAAACTTTCTATCCACATTCAAAGAGATAATGAACAACTGGATATTTAACATGTGAGGAGTACCAAAAAGTGAATCAATGAAGCTTTGTGAGCCTATTAAATAAAATTTTAGTATTGTGGAACCGCAGCATGTGAACTGGTAATATAAAACTACGGCTTGTATTCAGCTGAGCATTGTTCGTCTTATATTTTTTATAGGGGACTTAAATTATTTCATTCTTAAATATAATTAAATGTCTAATTATCAAAGTAACTAAAGATAAAATCTTAGCAATATAAAATCATCACCATTTATAATAAACAATAGATATGGACTATTAGTTTAAGCTTATGCTGAATCAATTGCGTATTATCTTACTTATAAATTCTTATGAAATTAGGAGAAATAGCACAATTAGTATTGTCATACTCATTATATTTTCAAGTAGGCAATAAAGAACAATGGCAGATGATGAAGTTGGGGGGAGGACAAAATTCTAAGTAAGTAATCTAGCTGTATACAGTTCGATATTATTAGCACACCCAACCTTTTAGTTATTTTGCATGTTACATTGACTAGTTCATTTGTCTTCGTATTAAAAACAAAGGTTCCTGAATTTCAATTAGTTATTCTTAACGTTTCAAACCAAAGAGGTCGAAGTCTTGTCAACTTCAAATCAAGAATGTGGCAATGCTTGAAATAGAGATTTACAAAATTTGCACAGGGCCTTCACAGTTCATTCTTTACGAAAAACGATCGTTCACTTGCGTGTAAATAAATTGCAGATAGACTTTTGGACCCATTACTTAGCACCAGCGGCGATAAATAAAATCACAGCAAATTCCGCAATTCCACTTGATTTTGCCACAAAGAATAGTTTACAGTCCTTGCATTCCTTATAATGTTAGTACTTTGTTTTTTTTTTGGGAAGAATTTTAATGTTGTTCATAAAATTAGAAAAGAGAAAAAAAAGAAAAAGAAAAGCGGAAGGAAAAGCCAATTTTTTTGTTGACTTGGAACTTTTTCTTGTTGTTAGAGATATGTGGGGCCCTAAGGCCTGTTAGGACTTAGGAGCAAACTGCAAAGACATTGAAGGCGGCGTGAAAAGCTCTCACCCTACCCTCTCTCTTTTCTATTTTTTTATGTTTTTATCTTTTTCTCAAAAGAAAGTGGATCCCAGTGGGTCCCATTAGTGTCTTTTTAGTACTAACTTTTGCTTTTTGGTCGTCTTTCTTACGTCAGATCCATCCTTAGCCACTACACTCTGGGTCACCGTATCAGTCCCTTTGCTGATTCGGATGCCAGCTGGCACCAAATCTTTTTCTATTTGTCTAAATGAAGACTTTTGCATATCCAAATTAAACTTCTTCCTTTCTTTCCCCCTTTTGTACGAAACAAGTGTTGAATTTCTGCCTCTATCTATGGATGAGTTACGCTTCTGCAATTGTTTAATCATTTTTGGTGGAAATGTGAGTTATCCACATCAAAATCATTAACTATGTGAATAAATATTATGATTTCCTTTGTGGTTTTATAAGCCCAAATATCAGAAATATAATGAGAATTAATTTATAATGCTCATGTTTGTCTCCACTCTCCGCATCCACATGATCTTTAAGAGGATATGAGTTATGACCCCCAAAAAAGAGTTTCTAATTGTATAATATTAAAGAATTTCCAAAGACCACTTTGACAGTTTTGCTTTGCCAACCAATTATTTTAAACAAATAGAAATTTTGATTTAGTTATTGGGATGAGGAAGGGTAAAAAATAATAAAAAACTCTGATCCCTGACGTTCTTTATGCTTTATCACCTGCTGCTCTTTTTGTTTGTGGGAGACTTTCCTCCCGGAGGGTTTTTGAGAGAGAAAAGAGAAGAGAAAGATGGTAACTTTATAAAGCCTCTTTTCTTTCTCTTTCTCTTTCTCTTTCACTCTTTTAACATTCTTTTTGTTATTTTTGTATGGGTTTTGGTGTCTACCCTCTTCAAATTTTGCGGCCAATTACTTTGACACAGAAATGAACGGTGCAGACATGCCTCAGTCCAAGGATCCAGCGTTCAAGCTCTTTGGCAGAAAGATTCGGGTACCCGATGCTCAGGTTCCGGCTAACTCTGAATCCAAGGTGCTCATTCATATTTGTGTTTGTATCAGTGTATTCTTGCCTATTCGATGCGTCTCTTTCTGCTTATTGACTTTATTCCTTTTCTCAGATAACCCATTTTAGTTTTATGTGTTTTGAGGAGTTAGATTTCATTTGTTTGCAGTTTTATTAAAAAAAGATTTGAACTTTGAAGCTGGGTCTTTAAGTTCAATGTTAAGCTGGTGTCAGAGTCCCTTCAGGTTGTTCTTGACGTCTTTCGGTTCTTGTCTCTCTGTTGGTTTGGTTCAAAACATGTTTTGACAAAGACTTTTACTCGGACGTCTCTTTAGGTGAATACTAACTTCAAGTGTTACTGGATTTCTTCCTAAATATAGTGTTTTTCAGCCTGTCTGAATCTTGAAATTACTGAGATGACGTTATGTTTCATGTTATTCAGTTTTTGGTTCACAAAATCTGACATGAAAACCTGAAGATTAATTTGCTTTTTAAGTTTTCTTACTAAAGAGCAAAGGTAATTGGACGCATCTTGTTAAAAATAATTTTACTGTCGTAATCAGAGAGGTGTGTATGTTCTGTTAAACGTGAAAAGGTACTGCTTTTATGGATTTCTTAGAAAGAGTACTGTACTTGAATCTTTTGGGAGCAACTAGGACCAGTTTTTAGCTCTTGTTGATTCCTTTTTCCTTGTCCGTTCCATGTAATAATTTGTTCTTGCAAATCTTATAAATATGCATAACATCATATTCAAATGGCCTCTCTTAAATTTCTTCGTTTTATCTGGGATTATCTGTAGAAAATTTTATCTACTTTTAGTTTTCTAAAATTGTACTTGTTTTCACTTAAAAATCTGTTTAGTAACTCCTGAATATTCCGTAATTTGTCCAAATTGGACACTGTGTAATTGGCCTGTTTCCAATCTTGTGTTAAGACGATAAACATCATGAGTTTGTAACCAATAATCAGTGCTTCAAGTCTTTCAATTGATCGAAGAGAATCATTCTGGTAATAAAAGGTCATTTGTTACCATAGACTGGTGAATTGGTGATTAATTATGGGAATGACAGTATGAAGAGTTCTGAAAAAATCCCATGGATTGTGAGTTAAATAATCTTATAGTTCGAAAGTTTTTTTGTTCGTGTATTTGCAGTCTCTATTGTTCATGGTATTTTTGGTTAGAGAATCAGTGGTTCTATAGCATCTCTCTTCTTTTGTTATGCTTTCAAGTTTTCAGTATTTAATGGAATTTTATCATCTTGGATTTTGATTGCAGGAAAGTAACTGCATAATAACAAAAGTAGAAACTGAGGGTTTAAATGAGGATAACACCGGAGATCTGGATAAGTCTTCTGCTTCAGGTCAAGACAAGGAAGGAAACCAAAATCCAATACGACTAAATGAGGCACAGGCAACTTCTAAGCCAAAGGACGGGCAGGTGGACACTAGCAGCTCAGATCAAGACAAGGTATTCAAGAAGCCGGACAAGATTCTACCTTGTCCACGATGCAACAGTTTGGACACAAAATTTTGTTACTTTAACAATTATAATGTCAACCAACCAAGGCACTTCTGCAAGAATTGCCAGAGATATTGGACAGCTGGTGGAACGATGAGGAATGTGCCTATTGGTGCAGGTCGGAGGAAAAATAAGCATTTAGCCTCTCAATACCGTCAGATATTAGTTTCTTCTGATGGGATGCCCTTGACTGGGATTGAAACCACTGATTCAGCCAACCATCAACTTGCATCATCCCTTGAATCTGGAACCACCTTGAAACCTATTGCAGGAAATGGAATGCTTCTTAAGTTTGGTCCAGAAGCACCTCTTTGTGAATCCATGGAGACTGTGCTTAACCTTGGAGACCAAAAAAGATACGTTGAGATGAGTTCAGTGACTCTTCAAGATAATGGGGAGGAACTGTCCTCGTGTGGGTCCTCCATGACAGCATCCACTATTCATGGATTCAAATTGCCTGAAAATGCCATACCAAAAGAGGGTCTGAATGTCTCTAATGAGCTCAGTGCATCACATCCTATGCTCTGTTACTCTGTTCCTCCGGTAGTTTTCCCTTGGAATCCTGGATGGAACAACATGAATTCCACAACACCAAGCCAGGACACCTCTGGACAGGTTTGTATGCCAAATTGCTACAGCTCCAATCCAGTTAAATGGTGCCCAACACCAATACTAACAGTTCCTGGGTTTTGTCCACCAAACATCCCATTACAATTTGTACCTGCATCATATTGGGGTTGCATGCCTGTTTGGGCTTCAGGAACAGAAAATAGGTCGGCTAGTGCTTCCAGTGGTTGTCTCTCTCCATCAGCCTCTAACAACACTAGTTGCTGCTCAGGAAATGTCTCGCCAACATTAGGTAAGCATTCTAGAGATCCAGGTTCTGTGGAACAAGGAAAAGCACAAAAGTGCACATTGGTTCCAAAAGCATTGAGAATCGAGCACCCACAGGAAGCTTCAAAGAGTTCATCGTGGGCTACCCCTGGTGTCAAACCAGACAAGGATGCGATGCCACAAGCTACTATCTTCAAAACATTTGGCACCAAAGCAGAAGAGAAACGCCATGGTTCAGATGCTACTTATATCCTCGAAGCAAACCCTGCTGCTCTTTCTCGGTCTCATTCGTTCCAGGAGCGCAGCTGAAGGTCCAATTTCATAGATTTTCATCTTGTGATCTTTTCCATGTGAATGTGGCATTGGCACCTGCGTTAGCATAATGTTCTCACTCCAGATGTCTGAACAAGCAAGTTCTTGGACAGGAACTAGCTTGCTATTATTAGTAGTATTTGATGTTTTTATCCCTGTAAGAGTTGGTTTTGTAAATAGCAGAGGATGGTGATTGGTGATAGTATTTAATGGTCTGCGGCCTTGTAGGTTTCAGTTCATTCAACGATGCATTATGCATCTCTTCTATACCATGTTCAGTGGAAGAATAAGAGTAAGCTCCACCGAATGAGTTTATGTATATCAATTAAAGAGCTAACACATGCTTTATAAATTGGATCTTATATTTTTAATTCTTCAACCTGGTTTCAGCTGTTCAGTTCCTGGTGGCTTCAATCCTTGTTGTATAAATCGTTATAACCGGAGACTTTTCTTGATGGCCTTATTTCTGTGAGATAGCGCATTGTATTTTAAACTGGTTGATTATCATGAAATGCCATTTTGATATCAGTAATTTTCTATATAAATGAAAAACTTCAATACGTTAATTTCATAGAAACAATACATTGAGTAAATTTAACCATTATATATAAACTAAAAATTCAGTGAATTTGATTTTTTAATATTAAAGTTATAAAATTTCAAGAAGTAAAGCTGCTTGAAACAAAAGATATTGAATGTGACCCAAAATTTAAAGTCGTCTGTTTAATTGCTTATTTTTCAAGCATAGAAGATTAACATAACTTACATGTGAAATAAAAAGGACTTATTTTGATACTTAAATCATGTTTTATTAAAAATTAGTGATAAGAAACTCAAATAAGCACCCTGTGCCTGTAGCTTCAAATCTTTGTGCTTGTTGTGGTTAGCTGAAGAGTAAAGAAACGATTGGTGCAAGTGCAACATAAAAGAAAATTGGCTTGGTGGGACTAGGAATTGACTGTTACGAATCAAGTACCATAATATTTGAATCAGAGGGCAGAGACAAAAGGTGAACACCGGCAAGAAGGAATAGCAATTGTTTCAGCTATAAATAACGTAGGCCAAGCCATGTATGAATTACGAAGAAGCCTGCCTGCGTCAGTTCTTCCATGCAAGTTTAAAATGTAGCATTGTAAGTTGCTAATTCTTAAGCTGCTTCCAGGAAATTAAAAACATAAGTATACGTGGGGTTTATAGTAAACCAAAGGGAATGAAGGGAGTTTGAAATTATAATGTTAGTTAAGACCACCAATACCAGCGCGCGTTTGTAGTCCAACGGTTAGGATAATTGCCTTCCAAGCAATAGACCCGGGTTCGACTCCCGGCAAACGCATTTGTTTTTAATTTTTCTCTGGCTAGCTGCTTGCCCATTGCCTACCGTTGGGTTTTAGGTATAATTGTCTAATGCTTGTAGGAATAAAGGGTTCTAAATTCTAATATCTGAGTGCCAATGTGTGACGTTATAATATCTCTTATCAGTTATCACAATAATAATGTAGATTTTGTTAAAAAAAATTCAATCAGATTTGAGAGATTGGTTATATGAATGATTAAAAACCAAATTCATAAGGTGTTTCATAGCAAAACGACAAAATTTTTAATATATTTTGACACATTTTTTTGAAGCTTGATTCTTAGTCAATCAATTTGAGGTCGAATTAGAGTTCTTATTTTCAATTTTTGTAATTAGTAAATTAGCGATATCACCTAAATTGGTTGTAAAATAAATATTTACCTGTAAAATGGAAAGGAGCCGTATATTAATAGGAAAAAGAAAATACAGGTTGACCCCAGAGGCACACCGACCATTAAGAAGACTTCGATGGGTTCAAGTAGTTGGATCCACACACATTTTAGCTGTATAGACTGTTGATCCACCGGTGAGTGTTAGTTTTCACATGGAAACAGCGGCATAACATCGGTACTCACGAACCCAATAAATATAACAAAATTGGGACGGTGGGGAAAGATGCAGGTTGAGGTCGGCTGGACGAGGTTGTGCAATATGGACAAGCCATAAGTTTTTGCTGCGTCAAATCAATCTAAGCTACAAACACAGCACATACGCTAGGTGGAGTGACAGTCATAGCAGTACTAAAATCTACAGTAATACCAAAAAATTTTAAGAAAATAAAAACAAAAAGCCTGACACTACCAGTACTACCACAGTGAAGATTCTCATCACTGTTAATTACTTAATTGAGTAGGCAGTTTTCCATTTGTAGCTAAAGTACAAAGGCCTAGAAAACCTTGTAAAGTTGACAGAAGTGGTAACCTACCAAACTCCCACTCACCCATGTTGCATAATCATACTCTCATTGTTTATTTACCTCCTCCTCTTTGTACATTTTTTCTGGGGTTTCTTTGTTTTTGCTTTTTCTGGTTGTGGCAGATTGTTGAAGACGTATCTTTTGAGAGACAGTGACCAACATCTGGTACTGCTTTTAGGGCACATGTGTTAAGCAATTTCACTTTCACTTGCTCGATCTTTGAGGTCTGTGTTTTTCATCAAAACTAATGAAGCTACTCCGTGCGGTTCCTGTGCTTAATTTCTTTACATATGCCTTGGCAGCAGACAGAATATATGCGTGTAACACTCCACATGTGTTGACCTGCAAAAGCATCGAACAAAGCTTATAATGACAGTGCTTCTGCGGGGAAAGGGACGTTGAAATACAAGACACATCGTATAATGACTGTTCTTGCTTAACCAGCATGCACACCTTAGAATCCATCTTCTTGTTGGTTTTAAAATATCATTTGGCCTTGGAATTTCCAATCTGCATGATAGTGGAAGACAGAGCGAGATGTTGGTAAAAGCGCGACTGAGTTTTGCTACAGCGTTATATATGTTGTGATTTAATTATTTAAAACATGATTTTAATTCAACCAATAAGGTTTCCAAGTTGCTATGGTACATAAGTGAGGAATTATTGCTTTTTTTAGTATAAAAAATTAAAACAATAGGGCTTACTTGTGAACTTTAAACAATACCATTTTTCTTCATTTGTTTATTTCTAACATCACCAAGTTATGTGGTAGTGTTGTTTACACCAGGTAATCAAAAAAGACTCTTCTCGATATGATTCTTAGGCTTGTAGAATTAATATTTCACTTATTAGTCTTATTAGAGCTATATCGTGAATTTTCAACCTATATACTAATCAAGTAGGTTATAGAATAGATCATCCATAAGAGATTAAGGATAAACAAAAATTAACTGTAGTATAAATTTCAAGTATGTTAGCTGAGAGATGAGCCTTTTTTTCTCAAAGGACATCAACTCCCAAGGCTTGTATTTTAAGAATTTACACTCTCCAATCTTTCTCCATTTAATAACGACCTCAAACAAGATCTATGATCTAAGACTTTATGATATATAGGATCCTCATCATAAAGCAACAAGCATAGGGCATATTTGTCTTTCTGTGTGACCAGGACTACATTACTCAAGAATCAAACTTTTATGAGAGAAAAACTTAGAAAGAAGCCATAAGATGATAATTACACAATATTTTTATTTCTTAGCCTTTCGAGTCTAAGACAAGATATATATTATGGATATAAAACATATGGCACATTAAAAGATTGTGATAAAAATTAATTTAAAGTTGTTGCTTACCAACTTGCTTCACATTAGTCCATAAATAAACAGATGCAATAGAGCATATGTACGTTAGTTACAGTGCATATGTAAGCCAAGATGAGATATAGATGTACAAAGTAAATACTTCATACTCATGAAGCTTATATCTAGTCCATTGTAGAGTGAACAATAACATTTAGGAGGATTTCACTCATATAGTTTGTCCTGTGTATAATTACCACATGTAAGGAGAAAGCTTATATCAAATAAATGAAAAATTAATAATCACCAAATTTTAAATTAAGATAAAAATAATAGACCAAACTTTAAGAATCTAAAAACATTTATTGTTAATTAATTAGAATTTGTGAGGTTCTTATGGTACGTTAAATGGATACATAAATGATTACCTATCATAACATTTGAACCTTATAGCTGAAGGAAATATACTAGAGTATTAAATATTGTTATGATTTATAGCTAGACAAATAGCTAGATAACCATGACCATATGACTGTACCTCAACTAAAATATATATTTTTTGAAAAATAGCTCATTAAAACACCCTTATATCACACAACATAAAGAGAATAGTTGAATTTGTTTAATTATATAGTTGAAAAGCACTTAAACATATGTAGACAACAGTAGACTGGTAAATATTTCCATGTTATCCCGCCAAAAGAAAAGAATAAAGACCGATTTATTTTTGATGATTAACCACAATGAATCGTGAATCCCATGACCAACTAGAATCTTTGAAATTGAAAGCAAAAGGAGAAAATTAAAACAGGGACAGAAAACCGCGTCTGAGAGTGCAGAGTTGTTCTTGTTTCGTACACACACATGAAACTAACAAATATATATATGAGAAAGTAAAAAGAGAAGACAAGTTTTGATAAGGCATATAATATATTGCAGATTAGCTATTAGCCTATTAATACGTACTGCATAACATTACACACATACAAATGTAGATACACGTAAAAAGTGTTGGGAGTTTAAGCCAGTCTTTAGCTCCTCCGGTTTAAATATAAGAATTGAGAGTGAGAGTGAAGAAAAAGGTGGGGGCAGTGCCACTCGAAGCCATGTTTCCTTGTACGTCACTGTTAATAAATAATTGCACGGTTTCTTGACCTTATATTTGGATTCTTTCTCTCATTTACATCATTCTTTATTCTTTATATTTACTTGACTCATCTTTCCATGCAGCCCTTCACATGCACTTCCCCCCTCAAGCCGAAAACCCTAGCCAACTTTGTTTTCTCCATCTTTCACATTACCATTTTTGACCACCCCCCTTTGTGTTTTTTCCCCATGCAACCTTCTTCTTTTGTTGTTAATTTTCATTTAATCCAAAAGTGGGGGAGCTTTGGCGTGCGTGTGGTGGGTTAGTTTATTCTTATCTTTTGTTGATTTCATACACAGAGTTTTGCTAAACATGTAAACTTTGAGAATAATCCTTTCTTTCTTTCCTTAAAGAAGTCAAAATTAGACACTCAATCAATGAGAATTCTCTATATTAAACTAGCTAGTTCATATTACCAAGTTTCAAGTTGGTGATAGAGTCGTAGCTAGTTCATATTACCAAGTTTCAAGTTGGCGATAAGAGTCGTATTAACTTCCATACCTTTAGAGAGAACTGTAATGTTTCAGTGATGCAAACTGATCTTTTACCGAGCATAAGAATCACTTATATTAATAGCTTGCCAGGATAAGTTGCTCATAAATCATTAAATTACGGTGTTAGTTTCCCATTTTTCTTATGTCAAAAAGAAAATATTATTGTCAATTATTTTTTTCAATTATCTCTGCTGGAAACGCTGCTAGTAATAATCACCTATAAGCCTACAAATACATAGGCTATGCTCCAATCATATACAGGTTGTCGGCTTCCAAGTTACTGACATGGTTTTATCACTTATTTTTTTCCTTCACTAATCATGCAAGAGGGCAGTACTAGGACTCGAATCCGGACTTCTGCCCATACCCATTTTCAGCCTTTTTTTTTTCTTAATAGAAGCTCCTAATGATGGATTTAGAATGTAACCTATATCTAGTGGCCTTAAGGTTCTAGCCGACTAATAATGTTCCCCTAAACTAACAGGCCAGGTGTAAGGCGGTTGACTTCTAAGAGAAAATTAATGATAGATAGGTGAAAAGGTAATTTCAATGAAAGTACTCCGCCCACTACTAGGGATTGTTTAGTAATTGCACAAATAACATTCCTCCACCACTTTATATCCATGTGGCTCACCTCTTCAATGCATTCTGGCTTGTGTATATTCATGCTTTTGTTTATCTTCCTTGTATTATTTTAAAACCCCAGCAACAGCATTTCTTTTGTTTTCCTTCACAGTAATGGAAGATAATCAAGGCCAAGACCCCAATAGTCCAAGCAACCCTGGCACTGAGAGAAGTGAACCGGTGAGGTCGAGGTGGACTCCAAAGCCTGAGCAAATCTTGATACTCGAGTCCATCTTCAACAGTGGTATGGTAAATCCACCAAAAGATGAGACTGTGAGAATAAGGAAACTCCTTGAGAAATTTGGGTCTGTTGGTGATGCAAATGTCTTCTACTGGTTCCAAAACCGGCGGTCAAGATCACGCCGCCGTCAAAGGCAGTTACAGGCTAGCCTCGCAGGAGACCAAAGAAATCAACAAGTAGCATCAGCTAGCTCTGGTGCAATTCAGTATGAAAGTGGAAGCAATAGTAATCCTGTTGGGTTTGCTAGTTCTCATGCTTTTTGTGCACCTCCATCTTCTTACATTCTCGCTCCATCTTCCTCTAGTTGTTCTTCTTCCTGTGGAATTGTCGGTGATGATGGTGTAGAGGGCCTGATTTCCATCTCTAACCAAATGGGTTTTCAAGAACTTGGGCAGAGCTCTGGCATGTCTTCAGTTTTGTGCCCATCAGACCCTTCTAACTTGCACTACCAAACTGGTGAGTGCATGGCTAGATAGCTAAGTTGATCTCTTTAATTAATCAATACCTTTCCTCACGGTAATATTCCTTACACCAATTTGTTTTACCTGAAGATGGTTTTGAGGTTTTGATTCTACATATACTATCACCTGAGAGGCTGGACGCTGAATTCTCCTGATATCCACCCTAAGTCCCCTCTCTCTCTCCCCTATAACAAATCTCAGCAAGTTGTGTGTCCTAAGTAGGTTCATTAAGAATAATAATTTCTGGAGCAAGAGTACTAGAGAATAAACTGGCTGGTCAACTTTTTAATGATGTGACTGTAATTGTGTTTTATTATGTTTTAAGTCGTACTTTTCACTGGCAAACAATGGTCCCCCCTCTCATTCTCTAACACCACCTAGGAAAATTCCAAAACAAATCTACACCCTCCTGGACCACAACATTTTAATTACTTTTACTTCAAGGAAAATATTGGGAAATGACAACTTCTGAAGTTTCAGGAAGTCAAAATTTTAGATCTAATTAGGATCTAACTGCAAGAAAGTGGTCCTTCCCTTTCCATAGATCTTCTTTTTGTTGCTCCCGGCATTTTGCAGATCACTCTCTCTCTCTCTCACTCACTCACTCACTCATCAAGGTAATCAGAGAGAAATTAACACTCATATAAGCTGTTCCAGCAGGTGCATGACAAAGCTAGAATACAAGAAAAAGATGCCATCTGTTGGGTCTGGGTCTAACATGATCTTCTCTATGGTACATATTGTGTAGGATTCATCACAGTTTTCATTAATGGGGTGCCAACAGAAGTTCCAAGAGGGCCACTTGACTTGAAAGCCATGTGTGCTCAGGATGTTGTATTGGTTCATTCCTCCGGGGTTCCAGTTCCAACCAATGAATTCGGGTTTCTAATGCAAAGCTTAGAGCACGGTGAAAGCTATTACCTGGTAACCATCTTTTCACAGCCCAAAATCTTTCATAGAGACTAGCAATTCGCAACTCAAAGTACTACTATGAGATCAACATCTCTATAGTCTTCTTCTTCATCCAGACTGTATTCTTCTTCTACTGTCTTGTATTTAGTGGTAGTTAGTTTTCATTTCTCACTTAATATTTTCCTTAACATTCCAATTTCTCTTGTTCAAGTTTAGTTTGTGGTACTGGTCCTTTTTGCTTAAACCTGGTATGAGCGAAATTTTCTGCTCAACTTCTTTTATATAATTGGGGAAATCCTGTGCTGATATAATTTTTGGTACTTTACTGGGTTCAAGATTCCGGGAGATTAAGTACTGTTTACAGTTAGCAGTTTCACAAAAATTTTGGTTTAATAAGAAAGTTAGATTTTCAAAGCACAGTTAAGCAAATATTCAACTGAGTAATCTCTCTTTCCCTTTTCTGTTTTCATTACATGTAAACACACTCATGTAAATTAGGTTTTGTCCTATTGTTCACAACTTATTAGAATAACGAATTTTGTCACAGGTTTCGAGGGCTACATGAAATTAACTTGTGTCAAGAAGCTGCATTCAAGAAGTCGGAGCTCCCTGTGTGTTGGTGTGCAGCATATATTAATATTAGGTCTAGTATTACTGTGGTGGAAGGTAAAAGAAAAGCGATTTGGTGTTACTATTTCCTTCTTCAGTTAATCTTGAAACTCCCAATCTTGCTCTTCTAGCTTCGTAGGAAGCTTCCCAAACTCGGTATATTTACAGAAAAGGTGTGTCAACAAGACAATCTGTCTTCTGGTTAGAATATGTTATGGGAAATAATCAGTAAAGAATGAGGCATTTCAATGCTATATATGTTTTCATTGTCATCACAAATGTGATGCACTGTTCTACTTCACCTACCTAATTAATCAACTAGCAGAATTATATTAATTGCTTATTTCGCTTCATTCGGTCCATTGAAATTTTGTAATTTTCACTACTAATTTCATGGCTAATATGTACAACATTCTGTATATTAGCCATATAATTGTAAAAGATATTGGGATTCAACATATGTAATCTATTGATTTTGAGGAATTCTTAAACTCAATCGTCTTAAATTATAATTATTTTTAACAATTAATATTTCACTTATAAAATTGATTTTAAAAGATGCAATATCTTTTTATATTATTCATAATATTTAAGAGACTTCATTTAATATGAAGTGAGTGTTTTTATGTATTTAAAATTTTATTTTATATGATGCTTAATAAATGTGTAAATTGTTAACCTTAACACATAGGGTATGAACATGCTTTTCATCTCGGAGGCATCCATTTATTACCCTTGAAAAACTTGAAGTTTTTTATCCGTCTCTCTTTGTTTCAGAAAGGTATAACCATTACTAAATTTTCCAATTCGTCCTACACACGAAACGTCTACAAACATCCCTTTTTGCACTTCAAAGTAGAACAACAGTCCAGAAGGATGGACAGGCGATGTGCTAAAAGCAAGGGCACAGTGCACTGCTTACTTTCTCATGAAATTTTGGCACATTTTATGAACAGCATGTTGGAAAAATGGATTAATTGCTAGCTGAAAGGTCCCGCCATAGCAGACAAATCATTTGTGAACAAAAGGTTCTTTATCAAAAGAGTTTTCAGAAAAATAGTAAGACTTCTCAAAAAAAAAAATCTAATAACTTTTATTTGTTAATTCTAAGTTCTTTTCACGCTTATTTTCAAAATATATTCACTTCTTTTCTGGATTTCTTATTTTCACCAAATAACTTTTATTATTAGAATTACAAACAAAAGCTGGGCTTATATCCTCTATGCCCATCACTCTCTTTCAATCTTGTTTCTGCACCAAAACCACATCATTTTATGTCTATTTACATATAAAATAATATTGTTTTGGAGGCGAAAATATGATTAAAATAGAGTATTTGATGTCACAGAAGTCACATTGATAAATTTTGTCCATATTAAACGTGGATAGGTGAAGACTATTTGAGAATTATTGAAATAATACAAGTAATATATGATTTATTAATTACATAATAATTAATATTTAATGTTAATTATTTTGATTAATAATTAAAATATTTATTTATTACTAATTAATCACA
>JAOQML010000002.1:9676427-9689035 GCA_027568935.1 Erythroxylum urbanii
AAATTAATTATACAATGGATAATATTAATATTTCAAGCTGTCTTAAATAT
Organism: Erythroxylum urbanii; assembly: GCA_027568935.1. Lineage (NCBI taxonomy): Eukaryota > Viridiplantae > Streptophyta > Magnoliopsida > Malpighiales > Erythroxylaceae > Erythroxylum > Erythroxylum urbanii. The sequence goes on from JAOQML010000002.1 coordinate 9,676,478, forward strand.
TGTAATAAATTCAAAATAAATTTGTTTTTAACAATTATAATAATAATTAAATTCAAAATTAAAATTTGTCACTAAATAATATTAGCTACCAAAACAAATTCATTACAAAAGTCTTAAAATTGTAATAAATTTAAATTAATTCGTTTTTAACAATTATAATAATTATTAAATTCAAAATTAAATTTTGTCACCAAATGCTATTAGTTACCAAAAAATTTCGTCAAAAAAGTTCATTAGCTACATATGTAAAACGTCGCTAATAATATTTCTCTACAACAACATAATAGTAGCTAAAAGTATTTTGCTACCAAAAGAAATCGTTAGAAACAACTATTAGCTACCAAAACCTAATTTGTCACAAAATGTTTTTACCTACATTTACAAACCGTCTCTAAAAACGTTCCCCTATAACAAGAACTTAGTAGGTAAAACTATTCTGCTATTAAAATAAAATCGTCACTAAAAACAATTTCCTACGAATCAGCTTTCGTCGCGAAAACATTTTATCTACAAAATATAAACATTGCACATAACTATGAACGACATTTCTTATTTTCGTCGGTTATAATTTTTAGCTACGAATTATTTGTGTTGAAAAAACTCTTTAGCGAAGACTTCAGGAAAACGTCGCAGATGTTGTTTTACTATCGGGATTCAACGGCGATTTGGGTGATGATATGTTTTCATTGCACATGAGTATTTGCAACAACTTTTTCCCTAACGTCACTAAATATCCTGTTTGTTGTGAGAATAGAGGATTTCCCTGAGGTGTGAGCATCAAAAAGGGTGTGTGCTAGTGATATGTGAGGAAGCTGGGTCTGCGTGTGGTGGCAACTGATGCGTGGGTTGGGTGAGGAAGCTGCCAAATTTGTAGTGGAGCTGTGGAATGGGGAAGCGTTGGCAGTGGATTCTGTGAGTTGGGTGCGCTGGAACTGATGGTTTGCGTAGGTGTTCAAATTTTATGACTTGTCTTTTCCTGCAAAACACTAAATAAATCGCAGCTGTGAGGGATGTGCTTTGAGTGGTGGGTGTTAGAAGTTGGACTGCGTCTGCGTAACTGGCCTTCGTGGGAGGTGAGTGTGTAGTGGAGCTACTGAAGGCTGGCGTATGGGACTGCCTGATGCGCAATTTCTGCGTCACTGGTGTGGTGTTTCTGCGTGTTTAGGGCGTGGCTTGGCTGAGCGTCAGCTGCTGGTAGAGTGGGCGTACGTTGGTGAGTCCTACGTCTAAGTGTTTTGGCGTGGAAGGAGGTCTTCACGATTTACCAATTAAGTTCCCTTGCAAAGAAGAAACAACAAATCAGAGTGGTCGGGTCTTTTTTTAATAATTAAAAACAATAATTAAGTAAATAACTTAGTTAAATAATTAAATGAGAGATTAAAAATTAAGGTTTTTTTAAAAATACTAAATTATATAAAGCGCGATCTCGTTTTATGAGATTTAATAGTCTGAAATTCCAAAGCACTAAATTACATCAGGAGAGATCTCTCCTTATGATATCTAATAGTCTAAAATTTTTAGAACTTTACTCCAAAACACTAAATCACATAAGGTGATAATCTTGCTTTATGAGATTTAGTAATCTGGAATTTTAAAACCTCATAATTTTTTTAAGACAATAAATTTATGTTTCAAAAGCAATCTCATGCAAGCTATATATAAAGAAAACAAAATAAAATAAAACTATCATTTATTGGGTCGCCTTCCGAAAAGCGCAATTGTTTAATCTTATTATGCTCAATGGAGCTGGTCCTTCTCAAACGTGTTTGAATGATAGAAGTTCTAAATCAATATTCACTAGACTGGAAACCGTCATCTCCTCATAAAATAGTTTTAGTCTATATCTATTAACTTTAAAAATGTTTCTGATCTCTAAACTTTTTATTTCCACTGCATCATGAGAAAATATATTAGAAACAACAAATTGACCAAGCCATCTAGAACTTAACTTACTTGGCATAAGCTTTAATCGAGAATTACACAATAACACTTTCTGTCCCACCTCAATTTGCTTTCTTAAGATTATATTATCGTGGAACAATTTGGTTTTCTCTTTGTAAATTTTTGAATTCTCATAAGCATCCAACCTCATTTCCTTTAGCTCTTGTAATTGCAACTTCCTTTCCTCTCCAGCCTTTGCCAAATCCATGTTGCAACGTTGCACCGCCCAATAAACTCTATGTTCAATTTCTACTGGTAAATGACAAGCTTTATCGAAAACTAACCAATAAGGAGACAATCCTATTGGTGTCTTGTAAGCTATACGGTATGCCCAAAGAGCACCATATAGTCATAAACTCCAATCCTTTTGACTAGGATTCACAATCTTTTCCAAAATAGATTTCACTTCTCTATTTGACACTTCTACTTGTCTATTTGTTTGTGGATGTTATGTGGCAGCTACTCGATGATGCACTCCATACTTTTTAAATAATGTTGCCATATCTCCATTGCAAAAAATGACTTGTTTGATCACTAATAATGGCACGTGGGATTCTAAATGTATTAAAATGTTAGTCTTTATAAACCCTACAATAGCTGCAAAATCATCAGCTCTGGTGGCTTTTGCTACCACCCATTTGGAAACGTAATCGACAGCTAAAAGTATATAAGAAAATCCATAATATGAAGGAACCCTTAAAATCAATACCCCATACATCACATATCTTAACTATAAGAATTGGGGTTTGAGGCATTTCATTTCGACGAGATAACGTACTTGTCTTTTAACATCTGTCACAACTTTTACAGAACACATATGCATATTTAAATAAAGCCTCCCAATACAATCCACTATCTAAAACTTTCATAGTAGTTCTTTTGGGACTAAAGTGACCACCACATGCATATTTGTGGCAAAAGCTAAGACAAAATTTTGTTCATTTTCTGACACACAATGCTTTATAATTTGATCAGAGCAGAACTTCTATAAGTACGGTTCATCCCATACATAATATTTTACCTCATTTCTTTTCTTTTCCTTTCTTGAATTACTAATGTAATAAGGTAAAGTTCCAGTAACTAAATAATTAACAAAGGCAGCGTACCATAGAACCATACCTTTCGTTTGGAACAATTGCTCATCAGGAAGAGTTTTAGAAATAGGTAAAATGTCTTCATCTCTTACCAACCTACCCAAATGATCCGCTACCAAATTTTTTGTGTCTTTTTGATCTTTTATTGTTAAATCAAACTCTTGAACTAGCAAAATCCATTGTATTAGCCTCAATTTAGACTCCTTCTTTGCCAAAAGATATTTCAATGCTATATGATTAGAGTACACAATAACTTTAGAGCCTAGTAAATAAGATTTAAATTTATCTAAAGCAAAAACAATTGCTAAAAGCTCTTTCTTAACTGTAGAATAGTTGCATTACATGGCATCCAATGTTCTCGAAGCATAGAAGATAACATGACTTTGCTTCTCAACCCTTTGGCCTAGAATAACCCCCACTGCATAGTTGTTAACATCACACATGATCTTGAACGGAAGATCTCAATTTTATGGCTAAAAAATAAGCGTACTTGTTAATAGTGCCTTGAGTTTGGCAAAAAACTTTCTTACAGTACTTCCCAAAGCCAAATGGAATGTATTTTTATAGCAACTTCGATAAGGGTATTGCAATCTTAGAAAAATCTTTAATGAACTTATGGTAAAATCCTGCATGTCCAAGAAAAGATCGAGCTTCCCTAACGTTTGTAGGTTAAGGTAAGTTCACAATTAGATCCATTTTAGCTTTATCAACTTCTATGCTCTCGAATGAAATCACATGTCCCAAAATAATACCTTGATCTGGTCTAAAAGGACATGTGAATGTAGTCGTTTCTTGATCCTATTGAGTAACTGTTATTTGATAGGAACCGGAAAAACGCATAAACAAGATTTACCAGTAAGTCTTTTTAACATTTGATCTACAAAGGGTAATGAAAAATGGTCCTTTTAACAGTGCATTGTAACGCTAGTGAAAATAAAATAACTAAACTACTACTATAACAGTTGTAAGTCTAAGTCAATCCCATAGAGAGTGTGTGAAAAGTTGTTGAAATGAAATTAGTTGATGTTTAGGTTAAGGGGGTTTTGGATTTTGGAAATAAGAAAATAAAATGAAACTAGACTAATAAAAACAAATTAAAGAAAACATGTGAAAAATGATAAAAATGGTGAATTTGGTAGGAACCCGGTTCTTTGGTTCAATCTTGGCCTATACCCTAATTAAAAATATTTATCGATTTGTTGTTCTCTAATCTCTCTTAGCAACTATTAATCGTGGGTTAATAATTAAACTGAGTTTTCCCTTAGGTTTTTTTAATAAAGATACGATCGTTAATTAAACCTAACCACTGAATAACCTAGGATACGATCTTTAAATTCAGTTAGGCAGTAGCATTAAAAATTAGAAAAACTAATTAATCAAGGCAACAACCACATATGATGTGTCATTTAACCTAGTCATGTTATCCCTAGTGATTACGAATCATTAGTTGCTACACATGAATTTCAACATAATAATTAGGTATTATATCAAAATTCTAGCAATGGATTTGCAAATAAATAATTCAATAAAGGCATTAAAATCATCTTTTCACAATACCCAATATGTTCATACACAAATAACCGAACAATAACGAAAATTTGATTATCCATACACAACTCAAATCTATATGCTTAGGATAACACAATCAATTCAATAAAAGAGAAAGAAATAACAAAATATGAAATACACTTAATCTGGGCCGTTTACGTCGATGTCACCTCTAAACTAGCGTTGGGACGTTAGCCCTCTATGGGTCTCTCCCAGAAAAATGCTTCAACTCTACTCAAAATAACCCTAACCAAAACCCCCTTGGTTCTTTATTCACTGCGCCTCCTGTTCTATTCTCCCTCGGTACTATTATGTGATTTGACAATCTAATATGTTGTCCACCGTCACTGTTCACGTGCTCTTCGTTATTGCGTGTTTTCATTCAAAACACTCACAATGTCTGCGTAATGTCTCGATTATTGTCTACGTTTAAAGCAAACGTAGACGCTGTCTGTATTTTACTCTTTAATCCACCTTAAACACAAACGTCTGATCTGCATTTTGCTCTTTGATCCACCTTGTAGCTTGCATTTTCTTTATATGTTGCTATCGTATTGTGCTTCTCCTTCACGTCACACATGTGTTGTCGTTTTGGTGATTTATCCCAGTGGCTACCTTCTTATGCTACATCATTTTCTTTTGGCGTAGACTGCTCCTTCATGTTGCTCTACCAATTAATCCAAATGCTTTCCATTAAATTTGAATTCACATTCTTGCATGGGACATGCATAGCCATGACCAACTTTAAATCTCCTTTGTATTTTTTTTGTCTTTTAATTTTCTTCTTCTTGCTCTATGAAGACAAATGGAAATTAATCTTTAAAAAATTGCCCAAATATTGTGCTTTCGACTCACTTTAACTTCTTTTCTTCCGAATTGTGCCTAAAATCACATATAAGCCAAAGTGAGTATCTTAAGTAATTTAATGTCATTAATCACTAAGTGCTATGGAATAATTATAAAATCAATTAAGCACCTATCAATTTTCCCTACACTTAGCTTTTGACCTTCCTTAGGCAAAACATTAAAATTAATCACAAAGACCCAAAAACAGTTACTCAATTCCCATATGTTCTAAGAATACATAATCATAAGCAAAGATAAAAATCATAATAAGAACATAACATTCCAAGCTTTTACTTATGATCAATCAACATTCATCATCTTCAAAAACTGATTAATCTAATGGTAGACTCAAAAATTATGTTTAATCAAGATATGTTCATGGGTACACTTAACACCACTCATAATCATGTCATTCCATAACTTTGCATATCATTTCATCTCTCCACCACTAATTTTCACATGCAAAATCATGGATCAAAGGACTTTTCAAGGTTGTAATGTGGGCAAAGGTAAGGTGAGATGTATTTGGTTCAAGTAATATGAAAGCCATCAAAGCTAATGAAATAAAAGTAACACTCAATTATACCACCAAGTGCACAAGTTAACATTCATACAAAACTGGGTACCGTCAATTATGACGAATGCAACACTTATATTTCACAACCCAATTTAACTCTCTCACACAAACCACATAAAGCATATACCAATCTGAAGGAATCACTTATACAATTTATGCCAACAATACATTGAAACCGCAAAAGTGTTAACCTTCCAAGCCAACATCTACCTCATATTCAACATACTCCAATAACACATTCATTAAAACTTTAGGAGGATGCATTAATCATAAACAACTTTTCAACATATATGCAATTCCTCCTTGATACATTTATTTAAACTTGTCTTCTTTTTCTTTTGCTTTTCTCTTTTCTTTCTTTCTTTTCCTTTCTTTTCTTTTCTCTTATAAAAATTAAAATAAACTACATCAACATGAGAATTTCAATAATGAGACATAAAATAACATCCCGATATTATAACCAACCCACACCTATTCGTACCCCCACACTTAGAATTTTGTACTTCCATAAACTCAAAAATCATAAATGTTCCACTAGCTTTATGGCTTAGGTAGGACATTTGGTTACATTCGGTTAAGTATAAAGCATGTAATATGGTTGATACAAAAAGAATGGCTAATAAGGCTCAAAGGGGACTTATCCAAAAAGAAAATCATATAATGGGTAGGCTATTTGACTAATGTAATTCGAAAAGCAAAGAATGCCTAATCATATCCATATTAATGCATGTGATAAAAATGTGGTCTCGGATAAAAACTCAAGGCAAAATCAAGATGTACATGTCACAAAGGTCACATATTATTAAAAGACAATGAGATTGATATGAATGTGTCAGTATAATAAGGTTCAAAATCTCACCGGCTTTGTCTATACTACTAGTCACTACTCTTCTAAAGATAATGCATGTCAACCAATCACAAGAGTAAAAATACATGCTAAAGTTGCTATGAAATTATCTAGTCAATTCATTATCTACTCATGACAATATAATCCTAGAAGCAATAGAAAACGAGAAAATGTTTATTTTGTTTTGTTTTATTCTTTATCTCATTTTGATTGAAAACTTAGAACAAGCAAGAATCAAATCAAAAAAGAACACACATACATATAAAAAGAAATGCGAAAATGTAAAGAAAAGAAATTTAATTCCCTTGGGTTGCCTCCTAAGAAGCGCCTTAGTTTAGGTCGTTGGCTCGACTCCATGTTTTCTCCTCACATAACAAAATTGTGATCTTCAGGTATTACAGTTAGCGCCACTTCTACGGGAGGTTGTTTTGGACAGGGTCTTAGTTGATCATCATTCCCATTTAACGTCCTCCCCATCCTTAGATTTTCAATCTCTACTGAGTCCATGCTTTCTTAAAAGATCTCGAATGTCTCTTCAACTTTTTCTTCCTCGTTTAATTCCTTTAACCTGCTAGGTAAAAGTAAAGAGTCATTCTCAATAACAAAATAGAACTTAGTACTTACCTCCGAGCTAAAAGATATAGTTTTTTCTGCTTCGAGCGTCTCCTCTGCTTCTTCTACACAAGCAACTCTTTGAGTAATGCTCTCAAAATTCTGAAGCTCCTCATCACTCTATAAGGATTCTGCACTAGCATCCATTGGGTATACCTTGGGTTGATCTGGCTGCTCCTCTTCTATTTGTGATTCTAGGTAGTTGATCCTCACTTCCATCTCACCCATTTATCTTATCACGTTCTGGTTTCTAGATGTTATATGCCTCATTTCCTGCTGGAACTATTGCAACTGCTATTGTAGGCTCTGTTGAAATTGGAGATTGTTAGTGATCATAACATTCATCAATTCTTCCAAAGATGTACCTGAGTTATGACAAGAAGCTTCTGGTTCACACAAGAATTGTTGTGTGTCCTGCAAGCTATCATAGAAGTAATTATGATGGTTATCCTATCCATAACCAAAATTAAGTTGATCAGTCCAACCTTAGTTATAGGATTGAGAATAAGAGTTATAAAAGAAATTACTTCTATCCATGTCAGAGTTTTTTTACACAAAAACCAAACAAAAATTGAAAACATCAAGAAATAACTAAAAATAAACTATTAATCATGGGTTAATAATTAACCTGAGTTTTTCCTTAGGTTTTGTTTAATCAAGATACGATCGTTAATTAAACCTAACTACGGAATAACGTAGGATGCGATCTCTAGATTCAATTAGGTACTAGCATTACAAATTAGGAAAACTAATTAATCAAAGCAAAAACCACATACGATGCGTCATTTAACCTAGGTCATGTTATCCCTAATGATTACAATCATTAGTTGCTACACATGAGTTTCAATATAGCAATTACAGATTATATCAAAATTCTAGCAATGGGTTTGCAAATAAACGATTCAATAAAAGCATGAAAATTATCTTTTCACAATACCCAATAGGTTCATACACAAATAACCAAACAATAATGAAAATCCGAATATCCATACACAACCCAAATCTATATGCCTAGTATAACACAATCAATTCAATAGGAGAGAAAGAAACATCAAAATATGAAATACACTTAACTCAGGTTGTCAGCATCGATGTCACCTATGAACTGGTGTCGGGTTGTTAGCTGTCCATGGGTCTCTCCCAAAAAAATGCTTTAGCCCCACTCAAAATAACCCTAGTCCAAACCCCCGTGGTTCTTTCTTAACTGCACCTCTTATTCTATTCTCCCTCGACATTGTTGTGAGATTTGACAATTTAATATGTTGTCCACCATCACTGTTCACATGCTCCTTGTTACTGTGTGTTTTCATTTAAAACACTCCTAATATTTGCGTAACGTTTGGGTTAAATGTTCGCTCAAGGTCATACGCGTTAAGTTTTACTATTTATAACCTTGGTAATTACCGCAAGTATGTAAGTCATTCGCGTAGTACCTAAGGTGTCGATCCTATGAAGAAGGGAACTAGTCCTAAAATCTAAAGGCAACTAAGTTCGCAATAAACCTAATTAAACAACTAATGCAGAAATTAAATCAATCAATAATTAAATATGAGAAATTAAAGTGCCAAAGAGTAAACAAAATAGCAATATCACAGCCCAACCCAAAATTGACCTAGAAATTACCAAGGGAGAGAAAGGCATTTTAATTCGAAACTAAGAAAACCTAACCAATTATGCAATTACTGAATTAACAGTCTAGGCGGTCCTAGGGTGAATTACTTTGTCTCGAGTTATAATTCTTAACCCTAATTAATAATCCCTAATTCAAATTATGGGAATTACGATCTCTCGATCTGTAATTGGTCCAAAACCTAAATTAGTTCTAAAATTGTCTATTAACCTATCGGGAATCTATGCTCGATCTCTCGTTACATAACTCTACCGGTTTAACTCAATTCTCTGCCTATCGATTCACCTAACTCTCATTAGCCCAAATTGATGATTTTTACTTGACTCACCCTCTCAGTTTGTTGCCGAATTATTAAAAAAAGAATTGAAATCATAATCATCTCAATAAAAAAAACACAATCGAATAAATTTTATTAATCTCAAGAGTTAAAATCCAAAGGTGAGTATAAACGTAAACTCAACATTTAACATAATGAATCTCAACACCTATTTCAATTCTATACATAAATAAAACTGAAATATCGTCAGGAATGGAATCTCGAAAGTAGCGATGGTAAGAAACCACCTACTCCGGAAAGTACTTTGCGTTTAGCACGTCTCTGTGTATCTCTTCTTTGTCTCCTTCCTCAATCTCTTGATCTCTCTCTAGGTCTCTCTCGGATTTAACGGAATCTCATTCTTTTGCATAACTCTTTAAGCTCTTTCCCAAACTCCTGGTGGCTATCACATCATGTTCAATTTATTCTATGGAAGCCCTAGGTCAAAGTGGAGGTTGAAACGGTCCTCAAAATCTCACGAAAATTGAGTTTTTCTATCGGCTCGATGCAGGGTATGATCGTGGCCTAATATGCACGATCGTGGCCTGACTTAACGCTCTCTTTCACGATCGTGGCCTGCTGTACACGATTGTGACCTATGGTTCTAGACTGAAACTCCTCGAATCTTCGTCGTTCTTTCCCATTTATCCTGAAATACTATCAAATGCATCACGGCGCCTAAAAAATATAACATTTAAGCTCAAAGACTTAATCTAACCCATAAAAAACACTAAAACGCACAAACTAACATAATTGCACCCTAAATGCACACACCACTCAAATTCACACTAAATAAATAAAAATTTCAACCCTAAAATACATGCAATTACACAACTATCAACATCTACACACTTAAATGTTTGCTTGTCCTCACGCAAACAAAATAACAAAACACATAACATATAATGCAATAATAAGGCAATGGCTCTGACTTCATAAAATAAATTTAATCTAGAACACAATCCTTTAATTATGTCAAACCATTAATGAACAAAATATGTGTCTAGGGGCTTGAATCAAATATACAACTTAATCGAGATCTAAGTGTTAATTTATTTACCCTTTTCAATTATACACACACATTAATAATTTTGTGGTCCCTTAGACTTTGTAACTGTTCCTAAGTACATTTTTCATGAAAATTCAAGCGTATTACAAGTTCGGTAGGTTTTTATTAGAAAACACTTTTTTCCTCGAACTTAGTCTTTTACTAGGAGGCAAACATTCGTGATGAATGTCGATCCGGTTACTTAACTATGTCATTTTATTAAATAGCTTGGTTGAAACGTCATTATAGCCTTTTTACGTGAAGGCATACATTTGTGATGCGTGTCGGTCTGCTTACTCAACTACATCACATTTTCAACTGGCTACTAGCTCTATTCATAACCCGAAGGTTAGCAAAATAGTAATTTATTAAACAAAACACAATTTTTTTTCTTTTATTACCTATCTTGTTGCTTTTGACTATTCGTTTTCATGAAAAAAAATGCTAGTTAAGCTACCCAACCTAAAAGACCTCACATTATTAATGAATGTGATAATCTAGAGGGTGCTAAATTTACACTAAGTCCTAATCAAGCTGTATAGTCATCCAAAGGCCTCCTAATTCACTAATTTCACAGGTTAATGATTGTTCAAAACCTAATAGACTATGTCTAAAAGTAAATGAATTTCACTCGATTGAAGTCATTGGCACATTCACACACTTTACATAATGTAACCTAATACTATCATACAGTATGCAAAATCACATTCCCAAAATAAAACACACAATCCCTCCCCTCACTTAAACAACACATTGGGGTCGTTTGGTATCCAACTGATCAGCTGAAAATCAACTGATTGACTCAAATTAGATGTTTGACTTGGCTAATAAGCTGATTTTTTTGTTTGGTTATGAGCTGGTTGGGTTGGCGGACTCAACCAACCAGCTATTTTGTGAAAAGCTCCAAATTGGAGCGTTTTGGAAAAACAACTGAATTAGCTGTTTACCAATGACGATGGCCTAACCCATCGCCATGTGGGCTCGTAGCAGAAGAACTCGGAGATGAAGAGACTTCGTAAGGGGGCTAGAACGTAAATCTAACACAAGAAAACAAAGACCAAAAAATCATCTTCGATTCAATGGTCAATTGCGAAACCACAATTAACTTAATAGTAAAGACTTGATCAATTTAACATAATCAAATCTGAGCAACAAACAAACAACCAGCAAAAAAGATAGAAAGTTAATGAAATAAAAAATGAGAACTGATCTAAAGAAAACACACAGATTACGACGTCTTCACAGGTAAACAGATGAATTAAAGTAAATAAAACAAAAAAGAGAGAAAAAGGCTCACAATGATCTATTAAATCTATAGAGAGAGAGAGAGAGAGAGAGAGAGAGGTGAGACTCACTTGTACAATTGTATAGATCAATTTTAAGTGAAGCCAAAAGGTGTGGGCAGTTCTAAAATCCTCTGTCATTTGCTCTTTGGTTCTAACTTTGTCTTTTTATTTATTTGTTTATTTTTTTTCTTTTTGAGCTTGAAGAGAAAACATAAGGACACGTCCTAAACATTTTTAACATGTTTATTTTAAAATATAAAGACATGTACTAACTAATAAGATGTTTATTTATTGAATTTGGTTTGATTTTTGGGACATGTTCGAGTTTTACTCATCGGAAAGACTCAATAGTTAAAGTATTGTAAAGTCTTATTCATATGTATATAAGATTATGATATATCAAATTTTAGATTACATTTATCTCGAATTTTTTTAAAATTAAATATCTTAAATTTGAACAAGTTATTTACCTTTACATGTTTAATCTTGTATGATCAAGTGCAATTTTATATGAAGTGATTGACAATCTTCATTATAAATTTTTAACTAACAAATTCATAAAAAGTAAGCAATCTTTAAATTGGAAATTAAATAATTAAAAAATAAAATCAAGTGACTTTTGAATTGATAAAAAATATAAATTGAAAAGTTTCAAATTAAGTAAATCATTCATCTAAATTAAAAAATCTAGGAAAATGGGAATTTGATAAATAAGGATAATTTAATTTAAAAATAAAATGATGTTTTAGGATCTTTTTTAACATATAAATAAATAATGTGATTGGTTCAAATATTTTAATAAAAATTTGGTTA
>JAOQML010000002.1:9697467-9710646 GCA_027568935.1 Erythroxylum urbanii
CATTTGCATGTAAGGATTTTCATTTGCATCCACATTATCTGTTCTAAATCCAGTCCCCCCTTCAAACTCATTGAAGTCAACTGACGATTTTCCTTCATTACTCCTTGAGGTGCTACAAATCAACGGTTCCCCAGGTTTCATATTTGGGTTTTGAAATACAAGATTTGCATCTTAAACCATATATTAATGTTCTTTTCTTTTTAGTTGGATTTTTTATTGTAGAAAGCATATAATTTACAGATGGAGTGTTGCAATTACAAGTGGTCATAAAAGTGTAGTTATAAACAATCATTTAAAAATCGAATCTTTTGAGTATATAACTCAAACTCTTCTTCATCAACATTAAATGATTGTTGAGTATATGACTCAAACTCTTCTTCATCAACAAAACTCTTCTTCATCAACAATAAATGTTGGCTTATTTGCTAAGGAATCTAAGGTCAAACTTCTCAAGCCAAATATTTAATGCTCCAATCAATGCAATGTTTTTTTTGGTGGACAACTCAACCATTTCTTACTAACATTGAAGGCAAATTGGCTTATGGTGCAAAGCAAAGGTGGTGAGAGTTTGAGCATTATAAATACATCTTGAGCCCCTCCATTTTTCATGGATGTAACATCTTCACCATATTAGCTCAAATTTGTATTCACTTTTATTTTACAAGAGAGTTTTATTTTGTGAGATTATACACACAAAATTTATATCCTCGTTGTGCTTAAAGGATTTAATTTGTACTCTTTTCTGTTATAGTGAATGTTTCGTTCATTGTCATCCGTGGAAGTAGCCCAACTTTAGTGAACCATGTAAATCCTTATGTCTTATATTTACTACTATTTTTGCCCAAATTTATTTTACTTCTCGCTCATCTTGATCTCGATCTTACTTCCAAAAACTCAAGCAAACATACATTACATATCATTAGATGTTGATGTAAACAAAACATATCAAACATATTGTACTATGCTAAATGCATGTCATAAGTTCCGAATCCATCATGTATTAAGGTTATTACAAAGCATTAAACAAAACACAAAATACAACATGACTCATTACATTGAAATACAACTTAAACTTAAACATAAATATACATCTTCCAAAATAAAACATATCCTTCTTTGGCCACTGAGGTTGTCCCAACCTTAGATCTTCTTATCAGAACCTACACAGAGCCAAAACTACCATGCTAAGCATATAGCTTAGTTAGGTCTAAGAATCGTCTAGCATTCACATGCACTGAATTGTGTTAAATCACATACAACCTTTAATTTTTCAAGTTAAAGAAGAATCTGATATCATTTACATCAGAAAAAAATATAAGATATCAAAACAGGATATACTTACTTTAGAACAAAACTTACAAGTACCCAAACAGAATATCATAATAACAAAATAGAACTTTAAGTATCAAAACAGAACTTGATTGTGTTAGAACATAATTTAGTTGTTTCAGAACTTAACTTAGCTTATATCATAATTGAACATATATCAAAACACAAAACAAGTTATCCTACTAATCTTTTTATAGAAGTGGGTAACGGGACTAGAACAGAAGATACCTATGATTGGTATCACAAAACAGGAGAACTGAAGTGTCAATATCAGGAGACACCAAAGTGTCACAAGAGCAGCTGCAGACCCTTCTAAGCATGCCTATTTATCCACGACTAAGACTTGGTAGTTTTAAATCAAACCATTTCAGGTTTTAGAATCACATGTAAAAGATGTAGTGCATAACGTATGTCTTTATTCCATTTTCCTCAAATTAAACATATACATGCACATCCAATCAAACTTAACATACTTTATGAGCATAAACATTTACAATAATGTACCATTAAATGCTTTATGTATTTACACATTATATATAATTATATAAATTTCCAATTCATATACAATCATATTCAATTCACATAGCATAAGCCGCTTTGAAACAAATTTGTATTCATAAGGACACATTCATCCTTGAACACACTATACATTTCAACATTAGACACATTATTCACTAACCCCACATTCTTTAAGTAATTACCTCAATTAACAATCCATAACTAAATTAACTTTTACTCAATTAATCTAACATCATATAGGTTCATTTTCAACCTCAATTAAGTTTAATTAAACCAAATTAGAGTGACTTGTTATCACGTGATTCAATAAGTGCACAAAAGAGAATTTACCATGTCTAAACCTTGTTTGCCTACAATCGTGGGGTACATTCCCACAATCGTGACAAAAGCTTAAGCATCTACCCATGATCGTGGGATGAGTGCCATAATCGTAGGATGAGTACCACGATCGTGGACTACCCATTTTTCTGCAAATTTCCATATTCAACGCCTTCATTTCAATCCGTATATCATATCTCAATTATATCTTAACTATATTTTAATTCCTCATCAATTTCATCTCTAATTTCAACTCAAAACCATTAACTTGACAACTCACAAACCATAGTCTTTTATGCATCAAAACCAAAACAGAAATTATCATACAAACATCCTTTTCCAAAACTCATTTCATCATCAACACTACACATATTTTATCCTAATTCAATCATAGAATTTGTATTACTACATGCTATCAAGTTTAGAATTCCCTTAGCTATTTAACTTCAAATTCCTACTTCAACAAACAAACTAATCTAGCCCTTCATGCAACCAACATAATTCGAAGATCAAAGTGAAATTAGGATGCTCTTAACACCAAAAAGACAGCAGCATGGAAGATAGCATGAGATAGCTTTCTTGATGCAGTATTTAGTAAAGAGTTTGGGGTGTTAATGCACAAAATTGAAACAAAATTCAGAGCAAGGAGAGGGTGACTGATAGGTGTGCATTAGAATATATTTTTGTAGGTAATTGGCAGGTGTTTTCTTGCATAATTGTTGTTTATGTTTCTAGTTTAGGATTCATTTTGTATGTTTTCATTAAGTTTGATTTCCATTATTGTTCTTGTGTGTTTGATGCTAATTGAGGGTAAGAATTAATTATTTTTATGTAGGAAGGAAGAGGGAGCAACTTGGAGGGTGAACAAAAGATCAAAGAAGAGAAGACAAAAAGAGTTCATATGGGACAAATTCCCACATTCGTGGAAATCATGCAAATTCCCACAGATGTGGAAAATCACGACAAAAATGAAGAGTGCATATGTGTGCAATTCCCATGCTCGTGGGAATTATACAGATTCTCACAGACGTGGTAATTGTAATCTGAGGTAATCTGCGAGGTTTCATTAAACCTAGGATTTTTGGACTATAAAAACATGATTAAGCCTCTGTCTTCAAAAGAGACGACACCCACCTGTAGAACACCATCCTTGAGTGGAGAAAACATGTTTGGAGCATTGAGGAGGGATTGAAGACAAGGATCATCATCAAGATTGGGCAAAATAGCACATCAACATCAAAATTGCAAATTTTGCTAAAAAATAGAAGGAGTCTTTCTATTCAATTTTCTTTCATTTTAATCTTCTCTATTTTTTTGTAAAAATGGTTTATTTGATTGTTGATGATGTTATGGAGACCATGTTAGGTTGATTTCATTTTAGGGATTGCTTTTGAATTATTTTGTCAAAACTCCTATTTTATTGAATCGAATGAAGTGCCTTTGATGATTGTTGTTTTAAATTGTTGTCTTGCAATAAATCGAGAGAGTGAGTGAGATGAGATTCGTGTAGGATTGTACAATGAGAGTTGGAGACCTATAGACTAGCAATCATTATGTTAATTGAATAATTAGAAGAGAGATCGTGATTAGTCAATTGATCACCCATAGGATAGTTTAATAACTAGTTGAATCGGCAGAGTCATTGGGTAAGTTGAGAGATCTTTCAATCCATTACTATGAATTCAATCAGGGACAAATAGTAACACCTTAAGAGAGGGTAATTAGTACATTCAAAAATCTAGGGTAAGACATAACTCAATCAATAAAATAGGAGGGAGAAAAAATAACGAAAAAGTAATCTCTAGCATTTAGATTCTTGAATTCAGATTTTCTGCAATTGCGGTATTGTCCATTGTTACATTAGTCTTTTAATTTTAATTTAATTTTTCAGATTATTTGCATTTGACAATTTAGTTTCTTAAACATAGTTGTGTTTAAGTTAAGCGATGTCTAGACATTAATCCTTGTGGAATCGATATCTGCTCTTTTTACTACAAGTCACGATCCGTTCACTTACAGTTTTTGAGCATAAAATAAGTAGATAGGTTTTATCACCAACAAGTTTTTGGCACCGTTGTCGGGGATTGATTGTTGAGCATCGTGTTTGATTTAGATTACTTTGATTTAAGAGTTTCGATACTTTTCCTTGTGTATTTGCAGGTGCATGAACACAAGGAGTACACGAAGGAAGAAAGAAGCTATAGAGGATGAATTTCCTGACATTAAGAAGCATGAAAGAGAAATAAGAAGGGCAAAGCATCTAAATTTCTCAAATTAAGATATGGTTGAAGAAGGAGAGCAAGGAGGACCATAAAGGACACTCATAGATTTCGTGAGGCCAGGGTTTAGTCCTCAAGGAGTGGTGAGGTCGGTAGTCCAAGCGAATAATTTTGAAATAAAGTCAGCGGTACTCAACATTCTCCAAAATAGTGTGCAATTCTATGGGCTATCCAACGAGGATATGAATGCCAGCGTTGTAACTTTTTTGGAGATCTGTGACACATTCAGAGTCAACAGAATGTCTGACGAAGCGGTGAAGCTACGACTATTTTCATTCACATTGAAAGATTGGGCTAAAGCATGGTACAATTCTTTGAATCCAGGCCAAATCACGACTTGGGAGCAGCTCACCCAAGCATTCCCCGCAAAGTATTTTCCGTTGACAAAGACGACAAGGATTATCAAAAAGATAACAAATTTCCAGCGGAGCGATAGAGAATCTCTCTATGAAGCTTGGGAGAGATTTAAGGAACTTTAGAGGAGTTGTCCACATCACAACCTCCCGAGGGAATTTCTACTTCAAACATTCTATAATGGAGTGAATTCTAGCATAAGGGCCATAATTGATGTAGCAGTTGGAGGTTCACTGATGAGAGAAATGGTAGAAGTAGCTTATGATTTGTTGGAAGAGTTGGCAAGCAGCAGCTGCATGTGGTCGAGTGAGAGGAGTAGACAAGGACAGAAGGAACAAAAAGGCATGATACCTATTTACTCAGTTACTACCTTGCAGGCTCAGATTACAGCTTTGACGAAGCAGTTAAACAACATGCAAGGAGTGTCTACCTCAGCAGTTAAGGCAATGCAAACACAATGTGAGTTGTGTGGGGAGAACAGCCACAGCTCAGTAGAATATTTCCTATTGGGAGCCAGCAGGATTAAACAAGTAAGTTATTTAGGCCAACCACAACAAGGTAATAACCCATATTCAAACACATATAATCCGAGTTAGAAAAACAACCCAAACTTTTCTTGGAGTAACAATAATGCAGGTGGCCAATAAAGACCACAAGGATCACCAAGACTCCAGTAAGATCGAATTAGAGCATTGGAAAGTAAAATGGATAAGATGATGGAGGTTTTAGGGTCTAAACTGGGAGCACAAGAAGAGAATCATAAGAGGATGCATACAAGTCAGGAGGAAAATCAGAAGAGGATGAAAGAAAATTTCGATCAGATTTTAAAGAATCATGCATCATCTATCCATAATCTAGAAGTTCAGGTAGGCCAACTAGCTAACGCTTTATCTTCGCGAAATGTAAGTAGTCTACCAAGCAACACTAAGGTGAATCTAAAGGAAAGAATCATGGTCATTACTCGGATAGAGAAAAACGAAAGTAAACATGGGGAGAAAGAAGGAAACAAGCAAAAAGTACAAATAGTGTTGGAAGTCCTTCTAAGTGGACCAATACGCGAGCCGATTAAAGAACTTCAGCTTGGACTTTCACATTAAATTTTTGCTCAGTAGAAGCCATCTTCAAGTGAAGTAGCTCAGAATTCTAAGGAAGTGGAGTTAAGCAAGATGACAGACATAACAAATCAACTCCAAACAAAGCTCATGTTAAAGGGGTCATTGAAAGAAGAGGTTATCAATCACATATTAGGAGGAAGTCCGCATGTAGCACAGAAGAAAGAAGACCCAGGAGACTTTTTCATTCTGTGTAGTATAAATGGAGTTAAGATAGATCGAGCATTTGCAAAATTGGAAGCAGGTATCAACATGATGTCATATTCACTCAATTAGAAGTTAGGTCTAGAAGAGCTACAGCTGACTAAGACATTAGTGAAAACGGCTGACAGGACGGTGCATTTACCGAAGGGGCTGATCAAGAATGTGCAGCTACAAATTGATAAATTTACCTTCCCTGTGGATTTTTACATATTGGATATTAGTGGAGATGAGCAAACTCCTACGATTTTGGGGTGATCACTTCTGGCTATTGCTCGTGCAATTACTGATGTTGATAGGGGCGAGTTAATATTAAGAGTAGGGAAGGAGCAGTTAACATTCAAGGTATCGAAGAAAAATTATCGTCTTACACTATCCCTGACAGATATCAAGGAACCTGAACTCTAAGGGGGATGTGAAAATATTGAGGACCCCGAAAATGCGTTCAGGAAGAAACGAACATGTAGGAGAAGGCAAAGAAAGGAAAACAATGATGAAGGTGGAGCCTCGAATAAGGTAGGCCCTATACAAAGTCTAGATCAGTTTATGCACCGCTATTGTTCTGGTCATTTGAACCGCCATAAGTAAGAAGGAATGTCAAGCTACCGACAGTAGCAGAAGCCTTGCATGGAAGGCAACCAATGGGAGTCAACTAGCCTTTATTTGTTTTTGTTCAATTAATAGTTCAATTGAATTCCTTAGTTATGATCATGTTTGAATTGGATTTGATTGATGTTTGTGTTGATTTCATTTAGATTTCAATTTGTTTTCTTTTCAAATTTCTTATTGATAATATTATCTTGATGTGTTTGTAGCTTTTGGGATCATGGAGAATGCATATAAGCTGGGAAGAAGGTTTAAAATTTGCAAGGATCACTAATTCCCACATTCGTGGGAATTGTGTTGATTCCTACGAACATGGGAAATCTCTCCAGAAAGTTTCTGAAGAGAAAACCCACATCTGTGGGAATTCTAGTGATTTCCACAGATGTGGAAAACCTCTCCATAAAATTTCTAGAGAGGAATCTCACGCTCGTGGGAATTTTGGAGATTCCCACGGATGTGGAAATCCTCTCTAGAAAGTTTCTAGAGAGGAATCCCATGAGCGTGGGAATCCCATTCGAAAGGGAGTTTAAAATTTTCCTCCTTTTTCTTTTCTCATTTACTTTTCAAAATTTCACTCTCTCTCTCTAGAACACAATTTTCTCTCCTCCCACTCTCTAAAACTCTTCATTTTTCATCTAGATTCTTGGTATTTTCTTCATTCCTTTCCATTAATCATTCCTTCATTCTTTTCATGCATCAATCATTCAAATATACAAGGATTTAATTGGGATTTTATTTTCTCTCTCTAAAATATGAATTTCACTCTCTCTCTTTCGTTTTTGCAAAGTTTCTTCTAACAATGGCTCCACCAAGGACGATGAGGGTTAGGCAACCAGTCGACAAGTTCTAACGTCAAGTTTTCGATGAAGGAAAACCTAACTTAGGGGCAGCCTATAGGGCCCCATTTTTTTACTTGAAAGAAGGTGCGCGTTTTCGTTACTTTAGGAGTAGAGCAATAGTTACTCCTAGGTATTTTCATTTTGAAGTGTTAGAAAATATAGTAGCGAGACACTGACTTGAACAATTAGCTTCGAACAAAGGGTGGAATAGATTTGTTCAGTGAAACGTACCTATTACTATCACCATATCTTTAGAGTTTTTCACAACAGTTAGGTATAATTCTAAAATAAATTTGTTCTGGTTTAGGTTAGGTGGCAATATTTTTAAACTTGATTACTCTATCATGCGTGAATTGTTTAACTTGTCAAATACAAAAATCTTAGATGGTCATGCAGATTTTGACGTAGATGCTTATTGGAGCACTCTCACGAGTGAAACCCATTTTGATTCACATAATGCACTGAAATCTCTGATTCGGAGTGCTGAGCATTTGTTGTTACATAAATTCATGTGCCTAACTATGTTTAATAAAACTGAAATCAATAAATACTCTGTTAAAAAACTTTTCTTTTTATGGTGCATGGATAGAAAGCTTAAAATCAACACTTCTTATAGAATTTTTTGATCACAAGTGAGTGTGATTACTAAAAAGAATACATCTTTTGGGATGACTCATATTGCTTCTACTTTGGGTGTATTTTATAATGTTAATATGTAGAATTTGCATATTGCTCCCCACGACATGTTTGATATAGTCTATTTGAGACACGCTAAGATTGTGGAGGTTCAATCTATGAAACTTCGCAATCCTCAGACGCGCACTATAGTGAGGAGCAAGAGGAGCCCCAGTGTACTCGTGGATCGACCCTCCACATCCAGCGCAGCTCCAGAACCAGAGGAGAAGCAATAGCGGAGAAACTGAGGGAACGAGCAATGGCTAACTGATATCAATTGATTCTCAACCACATAGCCGCAAATCAACAAAGGATGACATCTCAATTGATGAACTCTGCACTCAAATGCGGCAAGTACATAAGAAGCAACATATTTTGAAGAAGAAATTCCTCAAATTTTGACGGAGGAATAATTTTGAAACTCCTACACTATCACCATCACCATCACCATCACCATCACCATCACCATCACCATCACCAACATCTTCAGAATAAGCTTTTCTTATCCTTTAACTTTTAAATTTTGTTGTTTCATTTGTGTGATTGCATTTCATTTTATGTGTATTTGGTTTCATATTATTTGTTTGTGTGTTATATCTTTTGTTTAGTTCTAAGTTCTTTAATGTTGATTTGACTTAAGTATCTTCTGTTTGGGTTCATATCATTCGTTTGTTTAAATTTCTTTTGTTTGGTTTGTTTTCATTTTTTTGTATAGTTTGATGTCATTTCCCTTTATTTGGTTGTTGACTTGTCACATTGAGGATAGTGTGATCTTTATGTATGGGGAGGTGTCATCAAAGTTCTTAGTTGCATTTTGTGTTGAATAGGATGCACGTTTAGGCATATTATATGTGTTTTGTGTTAGCAATGGAACCACTTTTGAGTCACTATGATAAATATTGCCATGAAATTCTGTCATGTTAGTTGGAATTAGATTGAATGCATGCTTGAACTCGGATTAGGCTACTTAAGTAGAAAGTGAGCCGTAGAGAGTGATGAGAAGTAGTTGGTTACATAAGTTTAGTCACAAATTGACATTTGAACAATAAGGTAGTGTAGAGATGCATAATAAGTTTTCAATTAAGCCAAAATGAGGATTGAGCCATATCACTCCATCTATAGTCATTTCATTTCTTTGTTAAGTGTTTTTCCATAGGTCACTACCTTTAGAACTTGCTTTGAATCGGTTTGAGTCTACTGGATGCATGCTTAATAGAGATGATCTAGGCCCTTTTGTGTGTTAAACCTTGGCTTAAGTGACCTACCCGTTAATTATCCCTTGCTACCCCCGTTGAACCTTAACCTTTTGTTTGTGAAACACCCGAAATGTTAAAACTTTAAATCCCATTATCCTACCTTTTTCACAAGCTTAGTAAAGTATTAAGTAAAACATTAGTTGGGATTGTGTGAAATTTTTACGAAGACAAGTTAAGTATATTTTTGCCTGTGGACTATATTGTATATAGTACTAGTTTTGACTCATATTTCTTCCATGTATGAAGAAAAAAGAAAGAAAAATGAAAAAAATGAAAAAGAAAAGAAAAGAAAAAGGAAGAACAAGTGAATAGCATTGATAAGTGCAGAATATTAGTTATATTTATATGTCTCATAGTTATGTTTTGCTATCCCATTTTATCCATTTTGTACTTTACTTATGCTTGTGCTTAACCTTCTTTCCCCTCTTTTGACCCACCTTAACCCTTACCACATTATAACCCTAAAAAATTTATTTTGATCTATTTATGCATGTAATCATTGTAGAGGAGAATTGGTGTACGAGCAAGCCTATGATAGCATAATTTCCTATGGAAAATTTAAGTGAAACACTAACCCTTAAACACTTGAGCGAAATGAGTGAAAATCGTAACGAAGATCCATCTATGCATCTTTACTTATCTTTGAGTGATTGTGTCAATTATGAGTTTGCTTATGTACACCAATGAAAAAGTAATCATGATATGTGCATTAACTTGATATTTGAGTTGGCTTGAATTTGAGGGATTGTATGCTTTTATCTTTGTGAAAATGAAGTGGTAGAATTGATTGGTTGTATTTATTTTGCTTAAGGACAAGCAAAGATTCAAGTGTGTAGATGTTGATAGGTGTGCATTAGGATATGTTTTTGTAGGTAATTGGCATGTGTTTCTTGCATAATTGTTGTTTATTGTTCTAGTTTAGGATTCATTTTGTATGTTTTCATTAAGTTTGATTTCTATTGTTGTTCTTGTGTGTTTGATGCTAATTGAGGGTAAGAATTGATTATTTTTATGTAGGAAGGAAGAGGGAGAAACTTGGAGGATGAACAACAGATCAAAAAAGAGAAGACAAAAACAGTTCATCTGGGACAAATTCCCACGTTCGTGAAAATCATGCAAATTCCCACGGACGTGGGAAATTACAACAAAAATGAGGAGTCCATTTGTGTGCATTTCACATGCTAGTGGGAATCATGCAGATTCTCACAGATGTGGGAATTGTAATCCGAGGCAATCTACGAGGCTTCATTAAACCTAGGATTTTTAGACTATAAAAATATCATTAAGCCTCCATCTTCAAAGGAGACGACACCCACTTTTAGAAACACCATCCTTGAGTGGAGAACGCATATGAGGATTGAGGAGGGATTAAAGACAAGGATCATCATCAAGATTGAGCAAAATAGCACATCAACATCAAAATTGCATATTTTGCCAAAAAATAGAAGGAGTCTTTCTATTCAATTTTCTTTCATTTTAATCTTCTCTATTCTTTGTAAAAATGGTTTATTTGATTGTTCATGATGTTATAGAGATCATATTAGGTTGATTTCGTTTTAAGGATTGCTTTTGAATTTTTTTTTCAAAACTCCTATTTTATTGAATCGAATGAAGTGTCTTTGATGATTATTGTTTTAAATTGTTGTCTTGCAACAAATCGAGAGAGTGAGTGAGATAAGATTCGTGTAGGATTGTAAAACAAGAGTTGGTGACTTATAGACTAGCAATCATTATGTTAATTGAATAATTAGAAGAGAGATCGCGATTAATCAATTGATCACCCATAGGATAGTTTAATAACTAGTTGAATCGGTAGAGTCATTGGGTAGGTTGAGAGACCGTTCAATCGATTCCTGTTAATTCAATTAGGGACAAATAGTTACACCTTAAGAGAGGGTAATTAGTACATTCGAAAATTTAGGGTGAGACACAATTCAATCAATAAAATAGGAGGGAGACAAAATAAGGAAAAAGTAATCTCTAGCATTTAGATTCTTGAATTCAGATTTTCTACAATTGCGGTATTGTCCATTGTTACATTAGTCTTTTGATTTTAATTTAATTTTCCAGATTATTTGCATTTGACAATTTAGTTTGTTAAACAAAGTTGTGTCTAAGTTAAACGATGTCTAGACATCAATCCCTGTGGGATCGATAGCCGCTCTTTTTACTATAAGTCACGACCAATTCACTTGCAGATTTTGAGCGTAAAACAAATAGATAGATTTTACCATCAACAGTGACTAATTCGGTGGAGAGCAAGAATGAGGGCTGCAGAAACTTCCTTGCAAAAGCTTAATACATAAGTTGCTAGGTGTCTTAATTTTGAAAGGGCACATGTCACCAATGCATATATCCCATTTGTCCATCATATAAGCTACCAAATGTCACAATTTTATTAGGCCATTCGTCACTCACCAATGCTGCTAAATGTCATTCAATTATACTGTCATTTTTCCCTTATTTACTTATGTCAAATGTCACTCAGTGTATAGTCTTAGTCATCCAAATTTTCATGTACCAACTTGTCTTGCCATTTGACAATTTCTTAATCCAAATGTCCATTTTAATACATCAAATTTTCTAATGGTAACAATTAATTCCAACTCACTAAGTATGATCCATTAATAAAATTTCAAGATCAAGCCAAAATTCAAAATATATACAATTCACGATCATATCACAATATCTACTTTCATGAATATGTAACATTTCGACTAGGGTATAGTTTGGGCTTTACAATTCTCTCCCCCTTAAAAGAATTTCGTCCTCGAAATTCATACCTGATGAGAACAACTGAGGGTTCTGAGTTTTCATGGTTGATTATGGCTCCCAAGTTGCTTCCTCGAGTTTATGGTGTTGCTAGAGTACTTTAACCAGAGGTATTTGCTTATTTCTAAGTTGTCAGACTTCTCTAGCTAAAATAGACACAAGCTCTTCTTCATAAGTCAAATCCGATTATGCTTGAATTTCTTACACAAGAACCTTATGTGTATCATCAGACTGATATTTTCTCAACATGGAAATATGAAACACATCATGCAACCTAGCCAATTCTTCAGGAAGAGATAATTGATAAGCTACTGGTCCGACTCTCTTAAGAATCTCATAAGGACCAATATATCGTGGGCTGAGCTTACCTTTCTTCCCAAACCGAAGTATGTGTTTTTATGGCGATACTTTCAGGAATACCTTATCACCTACCTGATACTCAATATCTTTTCTTTTTAAATCAGCATAGGACTTATGCCTATTACTGGCAGCTTTCAATCTTTGATGGATAACTTGAACTTTCTCTTCAGTATCTTTCACAATATCAGGCCCGATCATCTTGTTTTCACTTAGGGCCTGTTTGGTTGGACGTTAATTAATGGAACGGAACATAATGGAAGGGAACGGAACGGAACAGTTTATAATGGAATGGAATGTAATATAGTGAAAAGTTGTTTGGGAGGGATGGAAGGGTTCATAATGTAATGTAGTGAAACAACGTTTGGAAGATGAATGGAATGAAATGGAATGTATAATAATTAACTATTATACCCCTAATATTAAAATGATTATTACAAGAGGTTTAACGCTATGATTTTAAAATAAAAATCATGTTCAATTAAAAAATCACGCACAACCGTGACAAATAATTTTGTATATATTTTCTATTTTAAAACAATAAAAATGTTAAGAATTGTTT
>JAOQML010000002.1:9710746-9722177 GCA_027568935.1 Erythroxylum urbanii
TCCACCAGGATGCATTGTAAAGACAGTATTATGGGCCTCAAACAATAACTTTCTCTTCAATTCATCATTAGCTGGCATACACAATTAATCTTTATAATACAGATCACCATCTCCTTTCACAGAAAAATCTAGTTGTTTGCTTTCCCGAGTCGCCAAAATAAGTTGTTGCAACTTTTCATCAACTTTTTGAGTATCACAAATTTCTTGCCTCAAGGTAGGCCTGGCTTTCAATTAAGCTATTAAAACCTTATTAGATACAATTCTTCTTTCACTCTGCTGCACAGATAATGCTGAAATAAACTTCCGACTCAAGGCATCAGTCACGACATTAGCCTTACCCGGATGGTAATCCACAATGCAGTCATAATCCTTAAATAGTTCGAAGCAACATCATTGTCTCAAATTAAGTTTCTTCAGAGTAAGCAGATACTTCAAATTTTTATGATCAGTAAAAATCCTACACTTTTCACCATACAATTAATGCCGCCATATTTTCAAAGCAAACACTACCACTGCAAGTTCAAGATCATGTGTAAGGTAGTTCTGTTCGTAAGGCTTCAATTGCCTAGAGGCATATACAACCACCTTTCTATCCTGCATCAAAACACAACCCAAACCATCTCTAGAATCACTAAACATAACATATTCCTTACCAGAAGTGGGTTGAGCCAATATAGGAGCTTCAGTAAGCATTCTTTTTAGTTGATCAAAATTACTTTGACATCTACCAAACCATTCATACTTCACTCCTTTTCGTAGCAGTTTAGTCAAAGGGGATGTTATCACTGAGAATCCCTTCACAAATCCGGCGATAGTAAACTGCTAAACCCAAAAAAGTTCTCACTTCTGTCACTCTCTGTGGTGGCTTCCAGTTAACAATTGCTTCAATCTTACTGAGATCAACTCTAATCCCTTGAGAAGAAACAACATGTCCTAGAAAAGAAACCTCCTGAAGCCAAAAATCACACTTACTCAGCTTAGCATACAACAGTTTTTTTCGTAGGGTTTGTAACACAACTCGCAGATGCTCATCATGATTATGTTTATTCTTGGAACAGACTAGGATATCATCTATAAACACCACTACAAACTAGTCTAAATAAGGCCTAAACACTCTATTCATTATATCCATGATTGCAGCTGGAGCATTAGTTAATCCGAATGGCATTACCAAGAATTCATAATGTCCATAATAGGTCCTGAATGCAGTCTTCGGAATGTCCACATCCTTTACCTGAAGTTGATAGTATCCTGATCACAGATCTATCTTTGAAACTACTCCTGCATCTTTCAATTGATCAAACAGATCTTCTATCCTTGGCAACGGATACTTATTCTTCACGATGACTCTGTTCAGTTGCCTGTAATCAATGCACATCTAGAGAGTACTATCTTTCTTCTTAACAAACAAAACTGGTACTCCCCAGGGTGAGGCACTAGGTCGAATGAACCCCTTATCCAGTAGCTCTTGCAACTGAACCTTTAACTCCTTCAATTCAGTAGGATCCATCCTGTAAGGTGCTCTGGATATAGGAGTAATGTCAGGCATAACTTCAATAGACAACTCTACTTCTCTTTCAGTAGGAATTCCGAGTAGCTCTTTAAGAAACACATCTGGAAATTCATTCACCACTGGAATATCTTGCAATTTAACACTCTCTTTCCTCAAATCAACCACAAAAGCTAGATAAGCTTCACATCCCTTCCTAAGGAACTTTCGAGCTTACATAGCAGATACCATATTAGCTAGAGAACCAATGTGGATGCCATGCATTACTATTTCAAATTGATCAAGTTTCTTAAGCATAACTGTCTTAGCACTACAGTCAACCACTGCCTGATGCTTAGACAACCAATCTGTACCCAAAATCAAATCAAACACATAAAAAGGCAATCTAATTAGATCTGCTACATATTCACTTCCTTGGATCATAATAGGACAATTTCTATAAACCTGATTAACTAACACACTACTAACCAGAGGACTGGTTACACGAATATCATACTCTAACTGATCTACAAGCATCACTTTATCAGAAATTTCTTTAACACATATATAAGAATGAGTGGATCCAAGATCAATCAAAGCATACATTTCAGAACCAAAGAGAAAACAGTACCCACAATGACTTCAGGTACATCCTGATCCTTACGAGCTTTCGAAGCATAAGCTCGAGTTGTAGCTGATGGCACAGTAGGTTAATCAACAGTTTCTGATATAGTACTTGGATTAGGTCTAATATGTCCAAATCATCCACGACCTCTACTGTGTCCTCTATTTATAGCAGATGCATGAGAAAACTCTCTACTAGCTTGTGATGTCTGAGGCTGTCTCATAAGACAATTGTCTATCAAATGCTCAGTGCTACCATATCGATAACATGCACCCGTAGCTCTTTAACAAGTACCTTAATGATGTTTAGAGCAATGAAAGCACTCTGGAGCACTAGAACCTTGACCCACAAAATAAACCCTACCAAAATCAGTCGATAAGGGAAAGTCAAGTCGCCTTCCCCTAGCTATAGAGCTCTGAGTAAATTATTAAGCAGTAGAGGCACCTTCACGACTTCTCTTACCTGAGGACTGACCTCCTCTAATAAAACCTCTTCGATGACCCCTTTCTCTCCTAACCATCTTTTGCTTCTCTATCTTCATGGTAGCTTGTACCAGCTGGGAAACTCACTTGCTGCAAGAGAGTAATTGTTGCCATATGCTCTTTGATTAAATCATTTAAACCATCTTCAAACTAATGACACCAAAACTCCTCAGTAAATACAGGTTCAGGTGTATACTTGCTGAGTCTACTAAATTCTCTATCGTACTCAGCAACAGACAATTTTCTCTACTTCAGGTTCAGAAACTGCTTCCACTTCTCCTTTCTATAGGCTTTCGACACATGCTTGGCTTTAAACTCTTAGGAAAAGAAATCCCAAGTCAAAAGCTCCAGTAACTAAGGATATCTTAGAACAAACTTCCACCATTAATAGGCTGCTCCTTGAAGAAGGAAGACAGCACAGTGCACCATCCATTCAAGTGGGTAACTAATTTCATCTTGTAACCAAAATTTCGTCTTTTCATACTCCTCTAGAGATGTTCCAGTAAATTCCTCAGCTCTATACTTCCGCAACTGGTCAATCGGAGCTTTGGGTATGGTCATACAATATAATAACACCATCATGTCTTCTGACAGCTTAAGCAAAGCCTGCCCCTGAGCTGAAGGTGGAGGAGGTGGCACGTCAATTTCACCTCAATTGACCTCAAAGGGTCCCAATATAAATGGATGAGATCGCACAAGATTATTACTCTCTACAACCTCGTCAACGGCTTCATGATATCTTTCCATACTCAATTCTAAAACCAAAACATGGGACAACCGGCATTAGGCCAAACATAACTCTTTTATCCAAGTATAAGCAATAGTTAAGCACTGGTTAAATCATAATCATCTAAACCTTGCTCTGATACCAAACGACGCAATACCCACATACCCCCTAAAAGGATATGCAAATGCCATACAAAACAAAATTGAAACATGCCAAAGAATCCAAACACTTCTAGAAACTCAAGCAAACATACATTACATATTATTAGATTTTGTTGTAAACAAAACATATCAAACATATTGTACTATTCTAAATACATGCCATAAGCTCCAAATCCATCCTATATTAAGGTTATTACAAAGCATTAAACAAAACATAAAATACAGCATGACTCATTACATTGAAATACAGCTTAAACTTAAACACAAATATACATCTTCCAAAACAAAACACATCCTTCTTTGGTCACTGTGGTTATCCCAGCCTTAGATCTTCTTATCAGAACCTACATGGAGGCAAAACCGTTGTGCTAAGCATAGTGGGGAATAACTAAATAAGATATAATCTGACGACTTTTTCTAACAATCGTCTAACATTTACATGCATTGAATTGTGTCAAATCACATACAACCTTTAATTGTTTAAATTAAAGAACAATCCTATATTAGTTGCATCAGAACATAATATAACATATCGGAACAGGATATACTTGCTTTAGGACAAAACTTATAAGTATCTCATAATAACAAAACATAACTTTAAGTATCAGAAAAGAACTTGATTGTGTCATAACAGAATTTAGTTGTTTCAGAACTGAACCTAGCTTATATAATAATTAAACATATATCATAACACAAAAAAAGTTAGTCTGCTAATCTTTTTACAGAAGTGGTTAACAGGACCAAAAAAGAAAATACCTATGATTGGTATCATAGAACAGGAGAGATTTATGTCTCAATAACAGAAGACACCAAAGTGTCAATATTAGGAGATGCCAGAGTGTCAATATCAGGAGACACCAAAGTGTCAATATCAGGAAACACCGAAGTGTCACAAAAGTAGCTGCAGACCCTTCTAAGCATGACTAATTACCCACAGCTAAGACTTGGCAGTTTTAAATCAAACCATTTCAGGTTTCAGAATCACATGCAAAAGATGTAGTGCATAACATATGTCTTTATTCTATTTTCCTCAAATTGAACATCTACATGCACATCCAATCAAACTTAACATACCTTATAAGCATAACATTTGCAATAATGTACCATTAAATGCATTATGTATTTACACCTTACATATAATTACACAAATTTCCAATTCATAAACAATCATATTCAATTCACATCACATAAACCCCTTTGAAATACATTTGTATTCATAAGGACACATTCATCCTTGAACACACCATACATTTCAGCATTAGACACATTATTCACTAACCCCACATTCTTTAAGTAATTACCTCAATTAACAATCCATAACTAAATTAGCTTTTACTTAATTAATCTAACATCATCTAGGTTCATTTTCAACCTCAATTAAGTTTAATTACCCAAATTAGAGTGACTTGTTATCAAGTGATTCAATAGGTGCATAAAACAGAATTTACCATATCTAAATCTTGCCCACGATCGTGGGGTACGTTCCCACGATCGTGATAGAAGGTAATGCATCTGCCCACGATCGTGGGATGAGTGCCACAATCATGGACTACCCATTTTCCTACGAATTTCCATATTCAACACCTTCATTTCAATCCATATATCATATCTCAATTATATCTTAACTATATTTCAATTCCTCATCAATTTCATCTCTATTTTCAACTCAAAACTATTCACTTGACAACTCACAAAACATAGTATTTCATGCATCAAAACTAAAGAAGAAATTACCATACAAACATCTTTTCCAAAACACATTTCATCATCAACACTACACATATTCTATCCCAATTCAATCGTCATAAAATTTGTATTACTATATGCTATCAAGTTTAGAATTCCCTTACCTATTTAACTTCAAATTCCTACTTCAATGAACAAACTAATCTAGCCCTTCATGTAACCAGCATAATTCCAAGATCAAGGTGAAATTAGGATGCTCTTAGTACCAAAAAGATAGTAGTATAAAAGATAGCATAAGATAGCTTTCTTAATGTGGTATTTAATAAAACGTTTAAGGTGTTAATGAACAAAATTGAAACAAAATTAAAAGCAAGGAGAGGGTGACTAATTCGGTGGAGAGCAAGAATGAGAGCTGCAGAAACTTCCCTACAAGAGCTTAACACATAAGTTATTAGGTATCTTAATTTTGAAAGGGCACATGTCACCAATGCATGTATCCCAAAGTCACAATTTTATTACGTCATTTGTCACTCACCAATGTTGTCAAATGTTATTCAATTATACTACCATTTATCCCTTATTTACATATGCCAAATGTCACTCAATGTATAGGCTTAGTCATCCAAATTTCTGTATACCAACTTGTTTTGCCACTTGACATTTTTCTAATTCAAATGTCCATTTTATTACATCAATTTTCTAATGGTAACAATTAATTCCAACTCACTAAGTATGATTGATTAACCAAAATTCAAGATTAGGTCAAAATTCAAAACATATACAATTCACGATCATATCACAATATCTAATGCATATAATTTCATGAATATGTAACATTTCAACTAGGGTATAATTTGGGGCCTTACAACTTGGTTGCTTATGCACTCTCAGTTGCACAAGAAATTCCTGAAGGTATTAAACCTTCCTCTTATTCTGAAGTTATTTATTATGCTAATTCATCTAAGTGGCTAGTGGTAATGAATGAAGAAATTAAAAGTCTCCATAAGAGCGATACTTAGGATATATGTAAGCTTCCTAAAGGCAAGTGACCATTGAGTTGTAAATGGATTTATAAGAAGAAAGATGCCATCCTCGGGGTTAAAGAAGCAAGGTGGAGAGCACATTTGGTTGTTTATGGTTTTAAACAAAAGGAAGGTATTGATTTTAATGAAATTTATCTCTTGCTATTTATCATACCTCTATTCGTGTGCTTCTTGCTCTTGTTGCTTTATTTAATTTGGAGTTGGAGCAACTTGATGTAAAAATTACTTTCCTATATAGAGAACTCGAGGAAGAGATATACATGAAGCACCGTAAGGGTTTTGTTGAACCTGGTAAGGATCATTGTGTTTTTCACTTGAAGAAATCTCTTTATTGGCTTAAGTAAGCTCCAAGATAGTGGTACAAAAGGTTTGATACCTTTATAATCAGGCAATCCTTTACTAGATGCCAATATGAAAATTACGTCTATTTTCAACAATATACAGATGGGTCTTTCATGTACTTGTTGCTATATGTCGATGATATGCTCATTGCTTCTTATGACAAGTCTTTGATTGATAATTTCAATTTTCATCTCAGTAAGGAGTTTCAAATGAAAGACCCTGGTGTGGCAAAAAGATTCTCAGCATGGAGATACAAAGGGATCGACAAACTAGGAAGTTATTTTTGTCTCAAAATAACTATATACAGAAAATTCTTGACAGATTTAACATAGGCTCTTGTAAGCCTGTCTCGACGCCTCTTGATGCTCATTTCAAGTTATCGTCTGATATTTGTCCAAAAATAAAGGAAGGAATAGAACGTATGTTGAACATTCCATATTCTAGTATTATTGGTAGTCTAATGTATGTTATAATTTGCATTAGACCTGATCTGGCATATGTGATTAGGATGGTTAGCCATTTTATGCACATTCCTAACAAGTTTCATTGGGATGCTTTCAAATGGATACTTTGATATTTAAAGGGTTCTTCTAAACTTGGCTTTAATGTTTGATAGGAGCAAGGCAACATCTAATAATGTTATCAGTTTTGTGGACTCTGATTATGGTGGTGACCTCAATAAATAAAGGTCTCTCTCTCTAGTTACATCTTGACTTTGTGTTCTAGCAGTATCAATTGGAAAGCATCATTGTAATCTATAACAGCTTTGTCTACTACAGAGGCAGAGTACATTGCAGCTACAGAAGGTATGAAGGAGGCTACTTGGTTGATGATCTTATTATCAAGCTTGGTGTCATATAGGATACTACTATTGTGTTTTCAAATAGCTAGAGTGTTGTTCATCTTACCAAGAACAATGCCTATCACTCCAAAACTAAGCATATTAGTGTAAAGCACCACTACATCAGAGACATTGTTGCCGTTGGAGAAATTGTTATGAAAAGTTCACACGTCTGACAATCCTGTGAATATATTGACAAAGCCACTACTTATCTCTAAGTTCGAGAATAGTTTGGACTTAGTCGGTGTTCGCAGCATCTGATTACCCTTTAGGGTTTTATATGGCAATGAGTAACTGGTTAGATTTGAGTTAAGGTGGAGATTGTT
Source organism: Erythroxylum urbanii (assembly GCA_027568935.1). Taxonomy (NCBI): domain Eukaryota; kingdom Viridiplantae; phylum Streptophyta; class Magnoliopsida; order Malpighiales; family Erythroxylaceae; genus Erythroxylum; species Erythroxylum urbanii. Next base: position 9,718,469 of record JAOQML010000002.1, read on the forward strand.
GGGTATATGACTCAAAACTCTTCTTCATCAATAATGAATGTTGGCTTATTCATTAAGGAATCTAAGGTCAAACTTCTTAATCCAAACATTTAATGCATCAATCAATTCAATGTTTTTTCATGGACAACTCAACCATTTCTTGCCGACTTGAAGATAAATTGGCTTATGGTGCAAGGTAAAGGCGGGGAGAGTTTGAGAATTATAAATACATCTTGAGCCCCTTCATTTTTCATGCATACAACAATAAGAAACTTGTAAAAATTTGACAATATATCTTCACCATATTAGCTTAAATTTATATTCACTTTTATTTTACAAGAGAGTTTTATTTTGTGAGATTATATACAAAATTTGTATCCTCGTTGTACCTAACGGATTTAATTTGTATTCTTCTCCGTTATAGTGAATTTTTTGCTCATCGTCATGTGTGGAAGTAGCCCAACTTGGGTGAACCACGTAAATCCTTGTATCTTATATTTACTACTATTCTTGCCCAAATTTATTTTACCTCTCACTCATCTTGATCTTGATGCTGCTTTCGCTATCGCCTTATATCATAACAGAATCAGTTTGAATGAGTCATCTGTAAAAATCTTGAATCGACTAACCTTTTGATTCAGTTTATCTAAAATCTCTTGTTATTAAAATTTGGTCAATTTATTAAGTAATTGACCAATTTTTCCAATCTAATCGATTATTATAAATCATAATAAGTTTTCTGTTTCAATTAAACTTTAAATTTTTACGGTGAGTAAGAATATTCTCTTTCCTCAATCTTATTTCAAATTCCTCAATTTGTTCAATCCTTATTATATAATCATTTTATGATAAACTTATATAAGTTAAATATTTTAAACTTTATACCTTTTATCTTATTGATTTAATAAGTAAACCTTCTATTTAGTGTGCTTGGGCTTTTTTCCCGGACATTGAGATAGGCAATATAAGAGTCTTCTTATAACTGCCTTATGATAATGTCGTTCATGGCCCTAAGCCAAATGTCCCATCTCATCATAGTTTATTAATTCCTTGTACTTTCCTTTTTCTTTGCTACGGAGCAAGAAAGATGGCTAGAACAAACTCATATATCTTAGTGGCTCTAGTTATTGTATTGATAACTAAATGATAAGTACTTTGTTACCAGATGAAAAGGAGATACCTTTAGGTAAAAATTCAGGATTTTTATTTCTGGTTTCTTATTTTTGATTAATTTTTAATGTATATATTTTTACCTAAGTGAATGTTTATTTGTCAATAAGACATGCTACTACATCAGCACTGATAACTAGAGAGTTTACTACATGCTAGATTTTTAATAAATTAAAATTTTGAACATTTTATTATTACTTTAAATAGTTTAATTAGTATTACAAAATTAAATAAAGTATAAAATTTTAATTGTAATTTATAATTAAAAACAAATTAAAAATAAAAATATAATTAAGAATAACATATATAATGAAACTTCAGCATAAATTGGTCATGATAATATGCTATCAAACCGAAGTGGATGTAATATAAGACAAACATTTAAAATAAATTAGATTGATTTAGCATAATTAAAGTTAAATGAATGCACTTAGGCACGATTAAAGTTAAATGAATATTATTTAATCATAATTAAGATTTAAATTAGATTTGATGTAATGTAACTGTATAAAATTAGAAATTAAAATTTATTAGGTGAAATTAAATGCATGATTAAACTGACTTTATATGATGGTAAAACTTTCGAAAAAAATTAAATCAAAAAATTTGGACAAAATGGTTAAAAGTTAGGCAAAATCAAGTACCACACTAATATAGAAATAAGATTTTGTTATATTTTTAAAGAAAACAATATTTATGTGGGATCTGGACCACCATACATGTCTAATCTACACAAGATAATCCCTTATATAGTAACTCTTAAGTTGTTATGTATATAAATTTATGTTCTTATGTTTCATATTTTTCTTCTTCAAAGATCATTTCCTTCCTTGATTAGTTCCACTTGGCCTTCGTGGAGTCTAGAGCATTATGACTATTTTTCTTATTTTTTATGACTTAAGCCTACCATGACTTTTCATCATAGCTTTTAAGTGAGTTAGAACTAATTACATATACATCAGAGGTCATCTTGGAAGCTTCAAGTTGTTCTTCTTTTAATAGAAGATTTCTAATGGCATCCTTCATCATCTTCATTCTCTTCTTACATGTTAGATGTGTTTTATATGCTTCTAACTCTAAGGTAGAAAACAAATGATTGCTAGTTTTATTGTTCATCAAATTGCTCATGATTAGCACTCTCAACTTACTTATCGTATTTAACATATGTCTCAAATATTTTTGTATTATAAGATCAAGCCACTTCTTATACGTGTTAAACTTGATTGTGATTGAGTTTAATTTAGTTACCAAAGGGCCTTTAAATCGAGCAACTAAAGGGAAACATATGTCCTTAATAGTCTCATGCTGTCTAAACTCAGGCATAGTATCATTATCCATAGTGACTTAATGTAAGCTAACAAGTTCTTCTCTTTTTATATCTCATTTGCATCATGGTCCTTTTATGCTATGTCATATTGCCCTCCTTAGGTACATCCATAACTAAAATTACTGATTCTAAAACCTCTTTCTTTTCTAACACATATTAAATTTGCATGCTCCAAATTTCATAGATTCCACTATTCAACTTTTCATCTTCGTTGAGCTTGCCAATAATATTCTTTGTTGCAGTAGTTATGTTTGGTACTACAAATTTCTACAATAAATTAAAAAAATAGCATGCATACATGTTAATTTCATATCAAGTTTACATATTTTCTACTATTATAAACAAGGTTGATCATTGTTTTCAATTAATTATGAAATCTATAGTTCGTAAAATGCTTAATCAACATTCATAAAACAATTGAATACTAATTACTATATTTAAGTCCATTTAAGCTCACACAAATTATGTAAACATATTTTTTAAGAAAACAATAAATATGTTTAATATAAAACAAACATATAGTTCAACATTACATGTATAACATTAATAAGAACATATCCATATTTAGATACAAAAAGAATTATAAAAATTGGTCATAATTACACATTTAGTTTCACATGACTTAAATAACATCTAAAAAACTTTAATGTAAATGATAAATAACCTAAATATAGTGACATCTATAGACTATAGAGTTAACTAATGCTCGTAGTAGAACCCTCAAAGCACAATATGTAATTGTCGGAAAATCGGGTCGGGATCTGATCTCGACCGTAGCGAAATAATCACAAAACTTTTTTGTGACTTTTGATTTCCCGAAAACCAAGATCTATTTAATTCTATAAAATGATTAACATAAATCATAATAAAGCAAAATTTTAATTCGTACCTTATTCTGAAGCTTGATCTCTATCTTGTCATATCCCTCGAATCATTCTCGAAACCGATATGTTTCAACCACCATAGCCACACAAATATTCGAACTCTAACGGTATCCACAGAATGAGTTAAGAAAACTCTGTAACTTTTACAGAGAGGCTTAAGCAAAAAGCGTTAGCTCCATAGAGTTTAAGCCTATTTATAATAAGCTTTGGACGTTTTAGTAATTTAATTAAAATTAACTAATTTCTAAGAAACTTTAATTAGAATTACAAAGAATTCTAATTAAATACCAATTATGCCCATATAAGATTTAATATCTCATATTGATCCTTATTTATTAAATATCTCATA
>JAOQML010000002.1:9722277-9735804 GCA_027568935.1 Erythroxylum urbanii
TCAAGTCCAACTTGATTAAATTAACTTTGCTCTCTTCAACTCATTCTATATGTGAGACCCATTAGGTTCCCAAATATATTGGCAATGATTATAAAATCTAATTCTAATTCATAATTAGAATTAAATAAACTAAAACTCTTTTTAATTTATCTTTATTTCTCCAATTAAACAATTTATAATCATAGATCAAGATTGACGTCTAGCAACACATCATGACCACCCAAATATTTAGAAATGTCAAAGTGGTTTTGATTAACCTTTCCATACATAATTTTTTCATATAATTTAATCCCTTCATCATATAATGTTCCGATTAGACATAGAGTATAGACCTTTCCATACATAATTTTTCCATATAATTCAATCCCTTCATCATATAATGTTCCGATTAGACATAGAGTATAGAATTAATGTCTACTTTATTTTGAGTCCAATCATATTAGTTCTCTGCCATTAGCTATCGATTCAATTAATGACATTTGTAACATATTTACAAAATGTCATTCCACCTCGACTAAAGATTTTCCGAATCAATACTAATCGAGAACAACAGAACATTTTTCCTAATTACTTTAGGGTGATGAATCATATCTTGATCACTCAACTACCTTCATATAGTTCATGCTACGTCCAATGACTACCGATTAAACATCTCATGATTAAATAGATCATAAATAGTATCAAAATATAGCAATCTCTATACAAGATAATTTTGATGACCTTAAGTCAAATGATCACTTATACAATCATCACAATGAGAATTTCATAGACATACAAGTAATGTTCCAAATGGATTTCTCACGTCAGGTATATTCAGTGAACTTGTTCTCTAACAAGCACCCATACGTTTGTTTAAATATCTCTATACTTAGCCTATGAGATCGACTACTTCCTTCATAAGGAAAAACACAACGTATGCTAGTCTTTTATCTTCTATTAATGTCCAATATTAATAGAACAATGACTAGAAATATTTAGGAATAATACATAAATGCAATATGAATCTCATAATTATAATGTCATTACAATTTCATTTGTAATGTACAATTATTCCATGAACTTTATCATATACATCTAAATATGTACAAGATAAATAATGTCTTTAAATAATTTGTCACTAAATTACAACCAAAACGATTAGCTGTAGAGCATAAACCAACAGTAATAACTCTAATTATCTCAATGGAGAAGCCTATAAATCCATAACCACTTCTCTTCTTTTGTGTTCTGGTAGAAAAAATATCACCATCCATCTATGTGACTCCGTATTGTGTTCTCATCTCCAGAGCATTTTTAATAGTTCACCTTTTGATTATAATAATATTGAGACTAAAGTCATTTACCTTATCATATTATTAATATTTGTGAAGGTCATATAAAAATTAGTTCTTAAATCACGTTTTTAACAAGAAGTAATGGGTTTGGGAGATCTTATATGGATAATCTAGGTCAATATCAGAGCTAAAGACTGAGTACTGAGTAGGACAATGGCAAGGGACTATGTCTACGCTTAGGTGTTTCGAAAATGGAGTTCCAAATACAAATTACACTTAACTATGGACTTGACGGTCCGACCGGAACCCGTCTAAAAGAAGCGGCAAGCGGAGTTGAGCCTGTAGTTTTATTTTTCAAATCTGACAAAGGTTTGTAAGATGATGAATCGAGCTTGGGTTTATTGTTTGTTAATGCCACTTTATTAAACCTGGACCATTCCAGATAACAAAAATCTGGTAATGTTCAAGTGCTTTGTTTTTGAATTTGGTTTATAAAATGTTTTCCTTAGTAAATTGTATGTCTCCTTAATATTGTCTTGGGAGGACATTAAGAATTAAATTATCAGTTAAGCAAAGTCATGTGGTTCAAGGCATATCTAAAATTACTCAAAACACTTCTAATTTAGTCATGTGGTTCAAGGCATATCTAAAATTACTCAAAACACTTCTAATTTAGTCTGTTATGCCATAAAGTCAGTTGTATTTTGGATCTTTAACTAGTACTGACATTTAATAGATGGATGGATGTGGATGGGCAGAGAGTGGCGCATCAAAATTAATTTCAGCGAGCCTCCTTACACATATTTGTTTAATTACTATTACAACGGGCACATTAATTATCAAGTCATAAGTTGAAGGAAGGGGGAACGGTAGTACTGAAGAGCAAAGGGTGAATGATTACAAGGGCACGTGTCTATCATCATATTCATATAAAACTAAAACAGGCAAGCGGATTAATGATCGAAGTTGATGCAAGAGTATTATGTTGCATATCAAAGAGCAAACGGGGCATTGCCAAGTCATTAAAGATGGGTGAGTTAATTTATAGTTTACAAACAGAAAAGAGACCAGCATCTCATAGGCATTTATCTTTGCCATGCCTTCTCTCCCTTTCTCTCAATGACTCATTTCATAACACGGTCCTCTAGTCTTGCTTTCCGCTACATAAGTCCCAAGCACATGAACATTTTAGATCCTTACAACACCATAAGTTTTGTCTCTGTTTTCTTTTTACTTTTTTGCTATCTTTTTCTACTTGCGGAACTTGATGTGCATTACGCATTGTAGAAAGATATCTCAGACCCACCATTTCTTTTCTTCTTCTTTTTTTCCCATTAATGAACAGCAATAATCCCCTTCTGCTATGCTATCAGCATTTTTCTCTAATTTTTGCCCAAAAAAATACTTTTTCATGTGGCTCCTACCCCAAGAAAGTCAATGAACGCTGCTTTCATTTTCCCATCTCCAATTTTACCGTCTTCAGAGGAAGAGGATTTCACCCTTTTGGTGCTCACTGACTCTGTTGCAGACACTTCAGATGAGTTTGAATCTGACTGACCAGATTGGTCCCCACCCATACGATTGGCTAGGTAAAACTCACTGCCACTGAGGTAAAACTTGTTTAAGTCTCTACTTCCTGTTGTCATTTCCTTATCTGCAGTAGAACCTGCAAGCCCAAACTCATAAACGCATAAAACTAATTGAACAAGCCTGTAATGAATAAACGTTTAAATCCAGAACTTTGATATTCTTTCATCAATTAACAAAGTAAATCAGTCTATATAGAGGGAACGAGGAATATGGAGCATACCCATATGACCACCTTGAGAGCTAAACCTAGTGAAGAGCCTAGTGGGTGCTCTGGTTGAAGATGGAGTGAGCGAGAGATCAGTTATTGTTGATGCAGATTCATCAATGGTGTTAGAGATAGTTGTTGATTCGCTGCAAGCGTTGTTTTGCAAAGTGACGTCAAGCCCTTTGGGCAGGATTTGCGAAGAAGAAGAGGGCTTTTTCCTACGATAAATGCTGGCTTGCTCTCTATGTTTCCTAGCCATGATAACATGCCAATGGTTCTTCACTGCATTATCAGTCCTACCAGGAAATAATCTAGCAATCATAGCCCATTTGTTGCCGTATAACCTATGAGCAGCTAAGAGTCTCTCTTCTTCCTCTTCTGAGAAAGCCCTCCTGTTAATTCTTGGATCCAACTGATTAAACCACCTTAACCTGCAGCTCTTCCCTAACAAGTTCGAACATGATTTACACTGGTATTAGGTACGTCCATGGGATTGAAGACATTGTACTTATTTATCACACACACAAAAAAAAAGAGATCAAGGAAAAGATCTGTTGGGGACAAAAAAAAGTAGGAAACTTTGAGGACTTCCCTGGCTAAATAGTATCTTTTTTACTGTTCATCACAAGGCTTACCTGATCTTCCTACAAGATTCTCAGCAATCAAATTCCAGTTTTGCGGACCATATTGAGCCACAAGCTCTTTGAGCTTGGCATCTTCAGCTGGCCTCCAATGACCTCTGGCACATAGCTTTGTGTGCCCGTTCTTTCCCGGATGAGAAATCCTTGGGTCATCATCCTCGCCCAAATCCAGAGACTTGTCTTTCTGTTGAATTCCAAAAGGCTCATCTTTTCCATCATCAAATCTCTTGGCACCCCTGCTTTCCAACCCTTCACGGTTCCATGCTTTTTGGTTCTGGACCACTGAAGGATTAAAAGTCTGAGACCCCATTTGAGTACGTTGGCTTTCTAGCTCTCTAGCTAGGCCTATGAAACCAAATGTATGCGAGAGAGGGGGTTGAGAAACACGAGAAGATTGAGGCAAAAGGTTCAGGTCTTGAGACCTAAAGTTTGCACTCCTGAGCTGCTGTAGAGTCATTTTGAACACAGATAAAGCAGGCTAGCGCAAGACAGGGGAAACGACACACAGCAAACAGAACTGGGAAAACCCAAAATAGACTCCTATTTCAACAATGCCTCAAAGACGAAGTCTTGAAATATAATTACTTACAGAAGATTTACCCCGTTTGGTTTTGCTATAGAGGAGGAATATGAAATAGAATCTCTTGTGACCCTTTTGATCTAGTTCATCTCTGCCGTTACATTAATGCTGATTTTTTGTTTGGCACCAGAGAAAAGAAAACGCAAGAGGATACTATCTACTTTTGGGGCAGAGAAGAATCAGATAACAGGTTTTAAAAGAGAAAAAGATTATAGAGCATCATTGAGAGAGAGACAGAGAGAGCAAAACTATAGCCAAAAGAAGAGAAGAACCCACACGGATCCTTTCTCACTCAACAGGCTATGATATGTTCACAGATTGGTAGAGAGAGAGAAACCAGAGTGAGGTCAGGGACAGGGAGGTTCTTACTTTGAGACTGATCTCTCTCTCTTTTTAAAATAAGTTTATATAAGCAAAAAGCGAGGTGAGCGTTAGCATGCAACTCGAGAAGCACTCGTGTGGGGGGGTGAGTTGTCTCTCAAAGACACATACTTTTGTGTTGGTATTGGTGTTTGGCATCTCTATCTCTCTTTCGTATTTGGTCTTTCTTGGGGTTCGGAGAAAACCAGAATCATTTGTCTGTTAGTGCCAAGCTTTTGCCTTTTTCAAAGCAAAACGGAAAAACGAAGGAACCATGGTCTTCAAGGCCATGTCCACCACCACCTTATGCCCTCTTTCTCTGTTTGAATTATTGCTGTACTAAGTACTAACCCTCTTGCCAGTTTGAACAAGTCCTTTTTTTATGGTTCATTCAAGTTCCTTTACTATACAATTTATGGTTCTTGCTCGCCCTTTCTAATGCATCTCTTATCTCTACCTATGCAATTTTGGGGTGATGCTCTTTGGTTGATAGGACCCAACTGCCTTTCCTACTTTAGAAAGAGGGACATATACATGTTATTAGAACATGCTCTTCGTCCTAACAAAGCTGCATTTGCTTCTTTTGGGCATTATATTTGAGCTTTCAATTGTATTAGAAAGTAAACCGGTCACAAAATTATATACAATGCACACGTGTATATGATATTTCCTCTTTTAGTGGCTTAGGAGTTAGTACTATTGAACGTTAGAATATGAGTTGTACTTCGGAAATTCTCTACAGAGTTGGCCGAAAAGAACATCAACCATAATTCACAACATTATTTACCGTACTTGAGTATTTAATTTTTTAACAAAAACTAATAAATATATAATCACTAAACGCCAATTAGCTATTTCAGAAAAGAATTATTAATAATACTAAAGAAACTTTTTTATCGTCATCCTAATAAAATATAAAATAAACCCACGAAATTGCAATAACAAATAGATTGTTCCTTGCTTATGAAAACCAAGATGCTGGAACGATTGTCTTCAATTGACGGAACAATGTCTCACTTTTATGAAGGATGACTCCCTCCATTATCCCGAAATTTTTACCAAACTTTTTGGTTTTTTTTTTTAATTTGTTGCTTTGATGTTTGCATTGCTTTATTGTGTTGATGTCCGATAAACAAAACTACAAAACGATGGAGAAATTATTCTACTTTCTCGTCAATCTTTTTGACCGTTGAAATGAGCATCGCACTCTTTTTGTCCTTTTAAATGTTAATAGTTCCTTTTCTTTCCCTTATTCCGCCTACAGAAAAGAGTAAAGTAGGGAACTAGTATGCCTATAATCCATAATATGTATTTTAGATACCCAAAAACATTTGAATTATCTATATTTTCTACTAAATTACTTTTTAAGAGTTTCAAAATTATTAAAAATATTAATAATTCTACTATTACAGCCATTGAGAAAATTCTAACCCCACATAAATATTTCAGAATATTACGAGACCTTAATTTACGTAATTTATATTAAATTATTCTTATAGATTTTAAAATATGAATCTTAATGATAGGCTAATGTTATCATATAATTACGTGAAAATCTAACTCAAATATAAAGTGTGTTTTCCATATTGTAAAATTTTTTGAGTTTGAATGAAGTATTTTTAAAAGTTTTATTTTAAAATCTGAATTATAATAAACTATTAACAAAATCTAATAAAACTCTAAAAATTGCTATATAAGTACATACAACCTTATATCTGAATAGTATATATTTAGTTTACATTTCGTCATAATCATGTTTTTTTTGGTGACTATCTTTTATGATAATGAAGACAAAACCTTATATTTTAGAATTATGGTTTAGAAAAATATTTTACTACGTATGAAGAGTATTACGTACCTATTGGTTCTACCAAAATACATAGAAAAAAATTATTAACTCTTTTTTTATGAATTGTTCTCTATGATATTAAGAATAAAATTGTATATTTTTAGATCTCTCCAAAGTATATAAAACATTAGTATATAAAATTTCCTCTTCTTATCAACTTTCACCACCTAACTAATGCATCTTCTTGAATTTGTTATGAGATGTTGTTATTGTAATTGTTTTCTATATCCAATGAGACGAGAACAGATAGAGCTACAGGGCTGTAAGAAAGTGTGATCATTATTATTATTTTGTCGTGTGAACATGCTTGAACACACACGTGGAATAAAGTATAATCAAGTAGATATTAGTACTTACAACATCTATATATATTGCCCGTGTACACACCCTACTACAAGGTTTATATATGCACCCTACAAAATCTTATATTAGTAGGCAACGTCTTATTGTTAAGGTCCAATTTATAGTTTTATGTCAAATATATTTATAATTTGATTTCTCATACGTGGAAAAGTTATCACCCAATTCATATATTATTGATTAGTTATTATATAATTATCTTTTGTTATCATCAATTATTAGTTTATCTATTTTGTTTAGAATGGCATGAAAAGAATTGTACAATATTATAAAAATAAAAAAAAAATCAAATCCCAGTCTATGTACAAACGGAAAGGAAAATCGATGGTAATAATTTTGGTCAGTACTGGCCAAGTCATGTGTAAACTGGCCACACTGTCTATGAATGGGTGTGGAGGTCAGAGTAGCCTTATTGTTGTTGTGAAAATGTTACTAAATGGGGTAATTGTATTGGATTGGTTTTTGCTTGTTTGACTGTTGAAGAGATTATGCGCATCTCTTCTAGTTCTAGGGAACACCAAAGCCATATGTTTCCTCAGTAACAATATGATTACCCCCCTCCATTTATTTACCTAATTGCCCCATTCGTCTTTCCCTGCTTCTGTTAAACTTTCTGTTCTCCTTACCAGCCAGAGCCAGTAGGTTACCAGCAGCCATGGTCATCGTCCTCTTTCACAACACGCATATCCCATTTATTACCAAATATGGCAAATCCCAGTATCAACCAATGCACACACCATACATGCCATGGAGCAATACATATTTTATATTTCTTTAAAAGAGAAAAAAATAAATAAAGAAAAATATTCCAAGGTTTTATAAGTGTCAAAAATGAACCTGAAACTTTTCTTTTTTTAATCAAATCATAGGAGAACTTAACCTTTTAATCTGAGTTTTAAAAAGTTAAGGATGTTGTCACGCAAACTGAACTTTATTATCGATAGTAGTAAATGTTTTCATTCACGGACACAAGGAATTGTGCTCATGAGCTTTTACGACAAATTTTGTTTTCGAGGTAAATTGTCCCAAAGAGATATGGAAACGTGCATGATTGTGGAAGTATTCAATTATACAACATCAACGCCATCACCCCCAAACAATAACTACAACATTCAATAATCATTTTGTTAAAATATAAAATTAATAATACGTAACTTTATTTTAATTAATAAAAAAGATTATTCTTACTCGTTCCTTTAATAATATCACATCAATTCAAGCCCAAAAAAAAACTGCTAATCTGTATTTTTCTTTCAAGTCGATGGAAATTGTTGCTGATATTCTGGAATTTGTGTCTATCTCATCTCACCTTAAAGAACGTAAAAAATTATTTACTTCAAATTAATTTGTTATAATTACTCACAATATCCTATTTATTTCCCTGAAAAAAAAATAGAATATCACATCAAATCACATTTACGATTCTTTTGTTCCTGTAAAGCAAATCCACTGAAGCAAAGATCTCGATTTCATTTCCTGCATCTCACAAGCAAAAGATTAGCCCTTCTCTTGCACGAAAATCCACGGGAAAAAGTGGCACACGAAATAAAGTGAAAGAAAGGATAAATTGCTTTGAGTTTTTTTAATCTCTATAACTATAAGTTGAATTTATCTCCAAAAATGTCTATAAATAAAAAAAATTATGTTAATTGATTACTTTATAATTGTAATTAACAGTATAATATTCTAATTTAAATAAATTCACATTATCACTTAAGTTTTTTTTCCTACAAAAACGTATAAAAGTAACGTTTATGTGTCAGGAATAAATTACTTAAATTCTCTTTTCTTTCAGAAAATCTTTGAAACGATGGAATATAGATGCAATTTACCCAAAAAATATATAAGATCCAAGAACTACAAAAGAAAAAAAGTTAGCGGTACGTTACGCTACATACGTTACTGCATGCACACACACGCGTGAGGTATCATGTTTCCGTTTCAACCAACTCTCTCGTCCTTTTAATTGCTTCCTTCACTCTCTCTAACTTGTAATGCATAAACGGAAGAAAGAGAACAAAAGGTCAAACAGATTCCCTCTTCTTTTTCACATATATATATATATATTTTTTAATATTCGTAAAAGGGTCATGGTGCTCCAAGCTCGTGCATGGGTACGTTTTGTTTTGTTATGTGAAAAGTCGAAACCATCTCGCTTTTCTTTTCTTCTTTTTGACTTGTGGGGCTATGACCATGATATGATGGTTACACGTGCGGGTGAATCTTGATCACACACTTGTACGGTAGATATGATGCAGTTTGAGAAAATGCGTGGTGATAAGTGATGAGGGACGTAGGCGGGTCCACGGATTTCATTCAAAGTGTTGAATGTTGATCGTAATGTACTTTTGGAAGCTCCATAACCATAAGACTAGAATTGAAATGCGTATTATTTTCGTTTTTCTGATTAATCATAAGACATGAATCCCACAGAGTAAAACGCATCAGCTTGATACTTTTGAAATTTTATATTTTACATTACAAAATAAGCATAAACACAAAATACCTTTCTAAATATTGTTTATGCACCACCTATCAAGTTTTGAATAAGGGTAAAACTGGGAAGCTACTCTTCTTTTACAACCAAGTCAAATTTCTTATCACAAATGCTTGTGAATTCAAAGAATAAGCAAATCCTAGTTTAACATTGTCACCAAAAAGTTATGAGAATGTAGCAATCGCGAGTTATTCAATTCAATTAAATAAGTTATTATTATACAGTTAGGATGAAAGATAGAAACGTGATTTATAAATATGTGGGTATAATCGAACCATAGAGGAGGAAACAGCTCAAACCAATTAGTTAGGTCTGTCTCTTTTGAAACAAAAAGGGATGGTAAAAGCAGCCTTTGTTGAAAGATTGGGACATGACATGAAATGAAAGCTATTACCTTTTGATTTACTTAAAACTTTATTTGACCAAAGGATCATCAAATCCCTTTTCCAAAAGGGAGGGGGTGATATTTGTCGCCTGTGAATGGTGATCCCTTTTCTCTTAATTGCTATCACCCAAGTTTCAAAAGCAGCCATAAGTACATCCCAATGCATCATTTGTGTTCCTCTTAGCCAGTTGAATAATTTTCCTTGCATAGAGTGTGATCATGATTAATCAACCAACGTGATCTACGAACAATATTAACTAGATAGCTTAGAGCGCATTCCACATAATTAAATGCCTTCTCTTAAGCAGCTAATAAGAAATTTTCATATGATTTACCGTGTTTTTATTTTTTTAACGTTTTAAAAGCCTTGACTAAAAATTAAACTTGTAAAATAAGAAGTTTAAGGTTTAAAAAATTCTATTAAACGTTATAAAACTGGTTAAAGATTAAATAAAATTAAAGAATTTAAAATATGATTGAAAGAGATTACCATTATTCCCCAAATGATTTGAAGTTTAATTAAAAAATTATTAAACGAAAATTAATTTATTTATTTTAATTTATAAGAATTTAGTAATTTATGAAAATTGAATGATTAATTAATAAACTAATCAATTTTTAATAACAAGAATTGTTAAAGTAAATCGAGCTAGAATATTGAAAATCGAGCCAAAAAATTAAAAGGTGCAAGATTTTCACGGTTAAATTGGCCAAATTGGTTGAATTTTTAATCATTTATTTTTTAATCCATTTCATTCAATGTTCTAAACCATAGTTGTTTGCAATCGTAATATGAAAAAATACGATACCACCTATCACACCGCAATTACAATTATAATTATAAAATGTAATTTAAAATATTGAATTTTTTAAAAATGATTTATTATTATATTGAGTATTGGCAGCTAACAATTAATGTATCATTGCTTAGAAAAAAGGTGCAATTAATTGTTGATCACTACTTCATTTCTTAAAAAAAAAAGAGTAATATAATGTTGTTAAACTACACCATGCACCCTTCAGAGGGATTACATAATATTGTCATATTTCAAAATTACTTTTGTGATGTATAACCAATGAATCATTGTTCCATCAATTTTATGGCCAATTTACATTTTTAAGCATTCAATTGTAGGCTTATATCAATCCCCATCTTTTCAATAGACTTTATATTTGTATCCTACAATTACATGAACAAAATGGCCAAGAGAAACTAAAATCATAATACAGCGAAATTATATCTAGTAATTGTCAAATACTAGTTAAAATAGGCCTTCCTACATTACTTAATCATAACCCATCATCACCATCTCCTTATGGGAAAACACTATCTGATGTAGTCCCACAACCGATTCCCTCTTGCCTACCTAGCTAGCTCTTTTCCTTTAACTTGACCATTCTTTTGTTGCCTTGCGTGAATGATTGATTGTTGTAACTTGTATGCGTTTCTTTACACAAAGTTAAAAACTACAATCTATCTGGTATGGTAGAATTGCAGCGTAAGGTTGCAGTGCGAAATAACTTTCAAGCTGCCACTTGAAGGCATTATTATAGAATACGTAACATAAACCTTATTTTATGTCAAAGGAAAATAAACAAAGCAAACGCGAATATATCTATTTGTTGAGAAAAATTACTACAACCTCAACAATAATAACAGTAAGAGAAATAAAGTGTAAGAAACTAAATCAACGCACGTGCAACTTATGTAAAAAATTCTTTTCAATTAGGAAAAAATTATAGTCCGAATCTTCATGGACTAAAATCAATCTACTATAATAATCAATAGTACAATCGGCAACTAATAACCATAGTCTCAACGATGAGTACAATTATCTCTAAGTTCTAGTACAAATTGAAAAACCTAATCAATTTAATGCTATCTATAAATCTAAGAGATAACAACACCGAATACCTATCAATGATGATCGATTTCCTCTTAATTATCTTACAAAACAGTTGTTGTCCTACACACCAAAACAATAGAGTAGACCTGATCTCTTTTTCTCCTTTTCTATTTTGGTTTTTTACATCAACGCACCTCTGTAACCAAGAAAGGGTAAAGACTATTTATCTCATCATAATTGGCTTCTTCAATAAGCCACAAAAACTTACCACCAATGAATTAATCAAAGAACTCTTTACTTAAAGGGTCACCACTTGTAAGTAAAACAAAGCTCACATAGTTAGTATTTAGGATTTTGGGAGATACCCAACACTATTTTCAATACCATCACACTTTCAAGGTAGTTTTCGATTTCAAAATGATCTTGAATTAACCGGGACCTTCACAAGAACTCCTCACCGAATCGTGATTAACGTCTTTTTTACAATTTTCTTAATACGTAAGTTTTCTTAACGGGTCAGAGATTTTGTATGCTTATGAATAATATTAGTAACTGCAAGAGACCTTAACATTTATATATAGTTTTTATATCGAACTTTTCTATCATAGACCCGATATGGGCCCGATCAACACTGATCAGGATCCATTTTCTATTAGACTTCGGTTCATTGACTTAGATCATTTATTGGACACTTTATTATATTTATCTGTATCAAATTACATAACTTAATCAATAAATTAATAAAAAATTAGAAAAAGTAATTAAATATCGTCCAATTGTATAGGAAATGTAAAAAATATCCATCTCATGCAACTATCTACGCCGGAATACACCATAATTATTGGTTTTTAGAACTTGGGATACCAATTTCATGCCGACCAAATTTAGGCTCAATTTGTTCAGAGAACTTGTTCTTGTTATTCAGTTCCTATCATAAAATAAGGTAAGAACAAGATAACGAGAAAAGGTGATCTATTTACTGCTTAGGTGGTGTTGACTGTTTATGGTCGTGGAAATAATGACGAGTTGCCTAGTTACAATTTATTGTTTCTTGGAATTGAACGTCCGAGAGACATGAATTGTGAGTTCGTATCTGTTTTATATTCTATCATTTTATTCGAACAATAAAACTACAGGAAAAGTGTAATTAACCCCGTCAAACATACTTACACTATTTATATCCTTAAGATTAACGCAAGGAACATATCCACTTAATTACTAAACCAAAAACCCTTGGGATACTCTGTAGGAACTAACAAATATGGCAACTAAGAAATAAGAATTTTTGCCTTTCAAAAAAAAAAAGGAAATAAGAATTTTTTTGTTCCATTGGAAAGCAATAACTAACTATAGTTGATTAACAGATAGCTAAAAATGATTTATTCTATGTAAAAATGTTTCCAATTCAAATAACTTATTCAGATTATCTTTTTCATTCCATAGTACAGTTGATGCATAAAACTTCGGAACATTCGTCCGATGGATAATATGTTGAAGGAAACATCAAGAAGTTAGGCTTCGTTACTCAACTAATCAAAATCCAGACAGCCCTGGAAGACCGTTAGCTAAGCGGAGACGTAACTATAGGTAGTTAATAACTAAATTTCGTTGGTGACTAGGGAAAAACATAGGCGAAGTTGTAAAAGCTGTCAATGTTTCTATAACGAGAAAACCTTAAACAGTTAAACTCTGTATAAGAAACACAATCATCAGATAGATACATTAATACTTTTGGATTAGTTGCTCAACTAATCCAAACGGTTGTAAAGACCTAAGCAGAAGCATAACTGAAGGTAGTTAATAAATAAGAATTGTTTTTTAGGTTTGAATTTTGAATTTTTAGTTTTAGTTTTAGTTTTTCTTTTAAATAAAAATAAAAACTTTTTTAGTTATTAATATTAATTTAGTTATACTTTTCTTACTATGATAATTACAAATT
>JAOQML010000002.1:9789255-9799265 GCA_027568935.1 Erythroxylum urbanii
ATCTTCTAAAAAATTTTAAAACTTAAAATTTTAATTTGAAGTTGTGTAATTAAATAGATTTTAAGAAATTTTGGAAAAAATATAAATAAAATATATTTTATAATTTAGAATTAATTGAATATTGTTGAAATTTATTATATAATAGAATTATAAATAATGTATAATATTATAATAATATGCTTATTTTTATACATTTTCCATGGTGATTTCAAAAGCCCAATACTATAAAAGGAAAAGTAGGCCACAGATTTCAAAAGCCCATCTTAAACCTCTCAAAAACCACATTGGCTCTCTTTCTTCGTTACCCAAAATCAATGGCGCACTCTTCTTCCCTCCTTGTTCATCATCGTCTCTCCACAGTCATCTGCAGTCCTCCTCCTCAACACCAACGTTACTTTGAACCCCTCAAAAGGTTTTTGAACGTCTCATTTACCTCACAGACCAAGAATTCTTCTCTTCTTGTGCATGCTAAAGCCAAATCCCCTCCTTCTCTTTATCCCACACCCACCTCTGCTAAACAGGTAGAAGAATATGAAGAGGTCAACATAGCAGAGGATGTCACTCAGGTCTGTTGTTTTTTTTTTAAATTTCTTCACAAAACGTACGGTAATGTGTTGTTTGTTTCTCTATTTCATTAGTTTTGGATAAGGTCGCTGAAGTGGGTTCGGTTCATCTACTCCTTGTTTTTTACACTTATAAGGAAAATTTATAAGCAAAATGAGCTTGAATTTAATCATATTTGGTGCATAATAGAGATAGTTGATTGGGAATTTTCCTTCTTTTTTGTGGAATTTATAATGAACTGAGCGTATTCATATAGTTGATTGGGAGAACGCCGATGGTATATCTTAACAAAGTTACTCAGGGCTGTGTGGCGAACATTGCTGCAAAGCTTGAATCATTGGAACCTTGTCGGAGTGTCAAGGATAGGTAATATACTTTATTACCTGAAATGTAAAATTTATAGACAGGAGCGTTGGTGATTTTCGGTTTTCCAGTCATTGAAGGTCTTGGACGCAATCCAATATGTTATGTTAGTGTAGGTTCTCTATAGTTTTTCATGTAAGCATTTAATATATGTGTTTAGAGTTAACCGAGTGTTATCAACTTTTTATGGTTGAGATTTCAGAATTGGCTATAGTATGATATGTGAAGCGGAGGAAAGTGGAGCAATATCTCCTGGGAAAGTTAGTCTTCACTTTTAATCTCAGATATATAAATTGGCACAGTCGAAAGCCATAGTAATGATTAGACAGTTGAATACATTTCTTGTTTCTCTGCAGACTATACTGGTTGAACCAACAACTGGAAATACAGGGCTTGGTATTGCTTTCGCTGCAGCATCTAAGGGATACAAGCTAATTGTGACTATGCCTGCGTCCATTGGCCTTGAAAGAAGAGTGCTTTTGCGCGCATTTGGGGCTGAGATTGTTTTAACTGATCCAGAGAGAGGTCTGAAAGGGGCTGTTGATAAAGCTGAAGAAATTGTTCTCAATACACCAAATGCATACTTATTTCAACAATTTGAGAACGCGGCTAATTCAAAGGTTAGATGTGATTAATCTCACATTACTTTCTAATTTTTTAACATAAAAGTGATTAATCTGTATGGCTGCAGGTTATTGAAAAACTGTTGTTCTTCATGTATCACAGATTCACTTTGAAACTACAGGACCTGAAATATGGGAAGATACTTTGGGTAATGTTGACATACTTGTTGCTGGAATTGGAACTGGTGGTACTGTAACAGGGGCTGGGCGTTTCTTGAAAATGATGAATAACAGAGTCAAGGTTCGGGTCCTTATTTTTCTGAAATAAGTGCTGACTTCTTTCTTCAGAATGACAAGTCATTCACATATGTGTTGCTGCATCATTCTTCTCCTGTAAATTTTCATCTTTGTTTATAATATCTGGCTAACGTTATTGGATCTTCGTTTGCTTAGGTCATTGGTGTGGAACCTGCTGAAAGGAGTATAATCTCGGGAGAGAACTTGGGTAAATTTTTGTGTTTATATTTTATTTTGGCATTATTTCTTTTTTCTTCTAGTATAAGATCTAGAAGAGAAATTTGTGGCATGGTATTGTTAATGGTGCGTAGAATGTGGTGCAGGCTATATACCAAGTATCTTGGATGTTAAATTGCTTGATGAAGTTATCAAGGTAAGAGGATGCCGGTGGTCTAGTATAATAGAAATTTGTATTTCAGACAGGGAAGGAGCTAGGTTCGCCCTGCTCCGATTGTGGCCAAGAAGAAAAAGATTGATAGTAAAAAATAAATACAAATTTTGTGAAAAAAGTTGGAGCTTAACAAAGATTGATAAAATTTGCCCCCACTGAATCCCAAGTCTAGCTCCACCTCCCTAATTCCGAAACATACTTGTTACCTGAAATTATCTTGTTTATTTGCTTCTTTTGTTAGATAAGGAAAATCAAGATCAGTTCATAGATAGCGCAAGCAGTATGGATACTTTTCAGGAGAGGATAATGCATTCTTCTTAGCAGAAGTCAATTTCTCTTTTGTCATTATGCTATTATTTTATTTATAAAATGAAATGCCAACGTTCTGAATATGCATTGTAGTTTATCATATTTGAACCATTATTCCTATGTTTATTATGTTATTGGAGCATCCATGTGTGGTTTGTTGCTAATTCTTGATGTCCTTAGTATATAGCCAGGCTTGTACTCTTCTTAACTATTGAATGTTAAAGTTCAGACTGTGAAAGGGATGCTATTCAATTTATCTCTCTTTCATTTTTCATTTTTCAATTTTCTACATTTCAGGTTTAATGTAAAATATCCATAAAGGAACCACCTTTAGGAATTCAGGCTCTTGAGAAATATAGTTGATTTCTATAATAATGTATACAAACTCAACTTTGATCGCCCCATTTGGTTTAAAGAAAGCACTTCAGTTTCTCTGTGCATGCAGTAGCAGTATTGTTCCTGGCTAATTTGTTGTGATGGATTATTCAATACAATGTTTTGGCACAAAAATTGAAGGTCACAAATGATGAAGCTGTTGAAATGGCGAGGAAGTTAGCGTTGGAAGAAGGGCTGCTGGTAAATTGCAAATGTTGACATAAATGCATACCTTTCTAGTGGTTTTGCTTCATTACTTTGCTAATAACATCACCTTTTACCAAATTACTATGTTGTTTCCAGGAACTTTCTCAAGTTGGTCTTGATATTGAAAAATTGTTGAGCTTTCATATTCATATCCTTTTTCAAGGACAAAAATAAAAGACCTTTCTTTTTAACTAGCGTGGTTTTAACTAGCATGATCTTAACGGTCCTTTGCTCTTGTCAAGGAAAAAAATTCAAACCTATGCTTTTAAAGCATACAAGCACCTCAGTGTGTTGGCATACTTTGTACTTGATAAATATATGGATTATGTGCCTTTTGTAGGTCGGAATTTCATCAGGCGCTGCTGCAGCTGCAGCTATCTGTTTGGGAAGAAGGCCTGAGAATGCCGGCAAACTTATTGCAGTGAGTTGGAATTTCCTTTTAATGCTAGATAAAAGTCATCTGAGTCAAAGTACCCCGCTCCTTCGAGGATTATACATTTTCATGTGCCTAAAGAAAAGTAGTTCTCTGTACATTCTAATGTGTCATCCTTCGGAAACGTGATGTGTTCTTTGGCTCTGTAATTATTCTAGTAATAATAAGAGGATTTCTCATCTTCATTTGGATGTAACTTGGTTTTCGTTGATCTTACAAAAATTTCAGGTTATATTTCCAAGCTTTGGTGAGAGATACATTCCTACTGTCCTTTTTCGCTCAATATATGAAGAGGTTCGGAATATGCAACTTGGGTAGTCCAACCGTTCAAAATGATTGAATCTTCTATAGATTTGACTTCTACTCAATCTTTGAAAACAAGATGGAGCCGTTGTACACCACTGACAGGTAGTGGCTTTAACAAGTATTTTGTTTTTTTTTTCCCCTCTTAGATTACTTGATCTAACCTTGCCTACCCTTCTGTTTGCAGATGCAATCTGTATATTGTGGTATAGACCCTGGGTTTTGCTTCGAGGTAGAGTTACAAGATTCATTCTTGTGGAAGCAATCGAAAAAGGATTTCAAAGTTTCCCTACATTCTTTGACCCCGTTTTATTCGATATGATTGTGAATCTGTGATGGATGGAGAGGGGTTGGAACACTGGATCAGTTTGACCTTGATACTGGATGCTATTGCTTGGCTGCAATCAATATGTGCATCTGCAGATTGATTTGATCTCAGAATCGAGCTCTGTCATTTGACCATATGCATCGAACATGTATAAGGATTTGTGGGAAGGTGCAAGATACCATCAAAAGGGCCTGTACCCAGGAATACAATGAATAGGCAGTTCCTAAGCTGGCGTAGTCTACTCCGATATGTGCCTGTTTGTCAAAATCACGCTGATTGCAATGTAATGATGACTCTCTTTCAGAGCAACCGACTAATATGATTAGGACTTTACGCAATGCACGTCACCGGTACTATACAATACAAGTGGTCACTCTCATTAGTTGTAGAAAACTATAAATTGAAATACGAGAAAAAATGTAATTTTATTTTTAATATTTGTACCAAAATTTAAATAATAGTAAAGACAATTTTAAGTTTAATATTTTTTACAACAATATAAATTAAAATTTAATGTTTTATAGTGTTCAATGATTTTTAATATTTTGTAATGTTTAAAATAAAATTTAATATTTTCACCTTCAAACAGCCGTTTCCCTTCTCTTCGTCTTATAATGACATAAGACCTAAAGAATTTGCTTCCTTTGAAAATCTGAGAGTGGCATACTGTCTTTTGAATGAAAAGCAAATTGCAGAAGCCTCAGAGTGGAAGCTGATATGAAAGTAGGGAGGACTAAACCGAGAAGTGGAACGAGGCTATTGGCTGTGAAAACCACATTGAAGGGCCCTAGTTGGAGTTGGAGTTCAATCGCAAGCAATGATCCCATTATACCTCCCACTATTGGTTGCTGCGGCTGTAATTAACTTGCTCAGGGGATTTGTTTAAGCTTTGCTGATGGAGTAGAGGCCTCACACAAAAGAGAAGGAAGACTAATTGATGGAGGTGAACAATAAAGAGGGAGACCGTGACGTGAAGGTTAAAATAAATTAGATATAATTTTGAGTAAATTGGAGATTTTTATTTATTATATTAAGCTTAATTTGAATAACTTAGCCTACTTAATTTTTTTAGTGGTTAATAATTAATAAGATTTGTGAAAAATAAATTTAATTTGAAATTTAAATATATTAAAATTTTGACGAGATAATATCTATTTTTGTTATATATTATGTTAATATTAAAATGACAATATTTTTATTTTTATTAATCATGTAGGTCCTACTTTGTCTCATGTATGTCATGAGACATGTAAGATCCACTAATTTTAATTAAACTTTAATTGATATTAATCCATTTTTAAAATTTTTATTAGTCCAACCCAACCTTAATTAACCCTAATAACCTCAATTTAATTCAATAATTCAACTTAATTGTAATTTTGAAAAACCCTAATTTTTTTAATATGATTTCTCTATCATTTTTATTTACTTTTACTAGAACCTAATAACTTCATATCCCTCTTTGTATTCCTTATTTTGACAGGTGATTGCACTGTTTTTCCATATATAAATTTAAAGATCTGAAACTCAAATCAACCATTTCATTAAGAATCTTATCAATTTGTTTTCTCTCTAGCAAAGACTTAATTAACATTAGGAACAACTCTCTCTCCTCATCAATTTGTACATCTTTAAAATTTCATTGTGCATTGACAGATTGATTTTTATGGAAGGGCAAGAAATCGACGGAAAAGAGAGAACTCACACAGGGAAGCGAATAGTGACTTAGAGACAATAAGAGAACTTACAAGTCACAAGGCTATGGGTTGATTCCGAACATGAAGCTTGTGAACTTGTTCATGATCGTTGCAGTTGATTGGTAAATCAATGGCTTATTAGGTCGGTTTCCAATGAGGGTAGCGACTAAGCAAAAGGGGGAACAAAGATTTGAGATTAAACAATAAAGTTTTCTAGAAGAATAAAAATGTAATTAATTTATGTTTATTAAAATGAGTAAGTGTCATATGTCATACGTAACAAGTAAAATTTAAGTGGTCAATAAAAAAATAAAAATGTGTAGTATTATTATTTTAGTGACATATAAAAAACAAAAATATAATTTTGTTAAAAATTTTATTATTTAAGACTTAAATTAAAATATTATAATTTATTTTGATCTATATTTTAATGTAACGTTAAGATTAAAAATAATTTTTTATCAATAAAATATATGTCAAATCATGAAAAACTTTAGGGTTACCTAAAAGTGAAATTAGTGAGTTTTGGAGGGGGGGAATAAGTAACTGCTTATGTTGTGTAGTCCAAATTAGTTAAACGTTTTATGTATACACAGGAAGTATTTGCTAAATTGAAATCTTGTACAAGGAATAGGTTACAATCAATACATTATCCATGCGTTGGCGTGTGAAACAAGGAAACGGAGTTGCCTTGCCAAGACGTCGATCATCATATCCTGTGAACGTTTCTTGGTTTAAGTAACAAGTCATTGGATGCATACGCTTACTTTAAGGAGCCCGTTTCTTTACTCTTCTTCTTTTTTTCTATTTCGGAGAAGAAACAAGAGCACGACCTTCTAATAATAGGTCATATGATATACACTACAAGTCCTTTTGGCCAAAAAGATACTGTAATGGAGGGATCGGTAAAAATAATACACAATATCGCTGAGGATTTGTCGTCAATTAATGAGTTGCGTTTATTGTTGGAATATGAAATTGATGTTTTGTCCATGCATAGGTTGCACTCCACCTCTCCACTCTTATCACTTAAACTTTCTTGGTGCCTTTGGTATGGTAATGAAATTCCTCTTTTACGATGAACAGTGTAAAGACAGAGCATGCTTACTAATATGAGGTTACAATTCCTTTTAAATATTAGAGATATAAAAAAAAACCCGCAATAGAAGCCAATTTTGTAATAAATTTAATATGACAATTTTCATAAATTTCTTATTACGAAGAGATTTTTGTAGCCAAAACGAGCTTCGATCACCCGAAACCTTCACGGCAACTATTGGTTAACGTCTTTTTACAGTTTTTTTAAAACATAGGTGCTCTTAACGGGTCAGAAGATCTGTATGCTTACGAATTATATGAGCAACTGCACAAGATCTTAACCTTTATATATAGTTTTCTTATCGGTTTTCCCCATCACAAGCCTGATATGGGTCCGATCTATACTAATCGAGATTCATTTTTCTCCTAAAATTTGACTTATTGATTTAGATCATTTATTAGGTCATTTTATTGCCCTTATATAGATCAAATTATGTAACTTAACCGATAAATTATTAAAAAGTCAAAATTAAAATTCATAGTTGTCCAAATAATGAGAAAGGACAAATTGTCCAACAAAATGACAACCCTAATAATTATAACAAATTGACTTTTGCTTATTAGTTGGTGCAAATATGAATATTTTAGGTGGTGGGAAAGAGAATAAGAGGTTGGAGGGCTATTATATATTGTCTCATAGATTTAAGAGGTAAAGGCTTACATTTGACTATTCTTGGCTATGTGATTGTTGACTAAAAAATGAGAATTCATGATAAAAGTTATGCTCATATTTGAAAAATAAAGTCAAAGTCAAAGTCAACGTACAAAGTTCTTCACTTTGCGAGAGTTTGGAGGCAGACATAATATATACAATATTTCTTTTATATTTTTGCAAAAAGACTATTTTCGTGACTTAAACTTATGATTTCATGGTCACAAAGGAGCAAATAATCTCCTAAATAGTGAGCTACATCGGACTTGGAACATAAAATATGGGAAAAGTTTTATTTTATTTACAAACATCAATCCATAAAGAGTATATCGAGTATGCTCGTAAACTAACGACACCAACCAATTATGGGACACTTGAAAAACTGTTTGTTAAGAAAAATACAACTCGTTTACAATATCTAGAGAATGAATTTAACTTAAGGCAATCTTTTAATTGAAGAATAATTTTTAAAAGTTAAAATTTGTGTGTTAAAATTTAAAAGCCATTGAGTAATGCTCGATTATGCTGTTATCTTATCTGTGGTCTATGAAAATATTTTGCTCCTTTTATATCCTTAATACAAGGACGAGCTAATCAACCTTTAACTTTTAAGCCATAAAATTTACTTTCGAATTAAAAAGTCTTAGTGAAGTGACAAATAACAACAAGCCTCCTTCTCATATCGAGGACGTTTTTTTTCACTAAGGACCAAAAGAAAAGGAGATCTCCTCCAAAGTCTTCAGTGAGTAGAACTCAGTCCAAAGTTAAAGAGCAGTTCAAGAGCAATTCAATAGCTTATTATTGGTGCAAAAAGATGGGACACATCAAACATAATTGTCGGATGAAGGTGGTGAGTGATCAATATGGAAATTCAGGCCATATCAAGTCAAAACGTTATATAAAATTGAAGGAGATAGGAGCAAATGTGGCACGTGAATAGAGTGGCTCTGAACAACCAAATTAGGATGAGCATTTTTCTATTGAGGTTATTGATCAATCAGTAAATGTGACTTTTGTTGTACACCAGACTTGTCAAGCCTCATAATAAGTCTCTTGCACCTCAGAACATGCAATCTTCTTTACATAGCTAAATAAACCAATAACCATGCATTACCTTTCATGTGCTTTATTTTATTTTATTTCTTTTTCATACTATAACAACTTTCTTCCTTTATTTCTGTGTATTCTGCCAAGTGTAAAAATTGTATTTATCCTTTACCAGAATTGGTTGTAATCTTTCATTATAAATAATAGCCAACGTATTTTTGCTGATTCATTCAACAGACTTTTCACAACTTTGTTATCGAAATCTTGTCTTGGTATCAGAGCCTTCTTGCTAACAACCTTCACTGATCAATTATGGCTCACTTACCTTCTGTTGAATCACGAAGCCGAGCTTCTTCTCTGACGACTGTCACCACAATGAGACCCCAAAAACACAATCAAACCATAAACAACTCCTTCAACTTAGTAGCACTTGTCAAGTTGGATAGGAACAACTACTTGTTATAGTCATCAATGATACTGCCTATAATCAAAAGCAATTGCATAGAGGGCTATATCACAGGCACAAAGGCCTGCCTAAATGAATTCATCACGGATGAATTAGGCAACGTCTCCAATCCGAAGGTTGAAGAATGGATGATAACATATCAGTTGTTGCTTGGTTGGTTATACAGCTCCATTTCCATTGAGGTGGTAACTCAACTGATAAACGACAAGACAAGTAAGGATCTATAGGATTTAACTCAAGAATTTGCAGGCACACATACTAGAGCCAAAATCATCTGGTTCAAGGCTGAGCTTCAACGAACCAGAAAAGGATCCACTAATATGGAGCAATATTTGAACACCATGAAAACCTTAGCTGACAACCTCTAATTGCCAGGAAGTCCTTTACCTCTCAGTGGTTTAACAACTCAAATTCTTGTTGGTATTGCTTCAGATTATACACCTATTGTAGTTCAATTATCAGATAAAGAAAATTTAACTTGGATTGAATTTCATACAACCCTTCTGACTTTTAAAAGCAGATTAGAGCAACTGCAGAGTCTTCAAAATTTAAGCCTTAATCAGATTTCTATTAAGGAAGACAGCAAAAATAATATTCATCCATACTCAAGCAAAGGACGTAACAACAAAAGAGTATCTCCACAAGGTGGACGAGCTCGAGGATGTGGTAGACAAAGTACCTCATCTCGACCAATTTGCCAAGTCTGTGGTAAAATAGGTCACAATGTAGCCATTTGCTACTATCGCTTTCATCAATCATATATGGGCCATGCACCTGATCAGGCCAAACAAGCTTCCCTAGAGAAATCAAATCCATACTCTGCTTACATAGCTACCCCAGAAACCACTATTGATTCTGCCTAGTATGTTGACAGTGGAGCCAGTCAACATGTTACTAATGATTCAAGCCTTCTAATT
>JAOQML010000002.1:9799365-9812959 GCA_027568935.1 Erythroxylum urbanii
AAGAGAAAAGAGAGAAGTTAGAGAAGAAGAAGAAAATGTGGGAAGAAGAGAAATCAAGCTTGTTAAGGTAAGTTAATAATCTTTTCTTCTTGCTTTATTAAAGAAATGGGTTATGTTGAGAATGAAGGGAATAGAGAGAGAGTGGGTGTTGTGTTGGAAGAAGAGGAAGAAGGAATCCATTTGATTACTAGGGTTTCTAAACTAGGTCTTGGGTTTTCTAACCTAGATGGACTATGGGTAGGTTAGGTTTGAGATTAATTTGTGTTTATTGCATTATTTTTACGATGATTGAAGTTTATAAATTTTATTAGAATTTTGTTTTGAATGGAACCTTAGTTGTTTTAGGAAACCAAGAGAATCCTACCCAAGAGTGAGAGGAAAGACAACCTTGAGCTGGATTTTTGCAAAGGATTTAGGTGGGTAATGTATTCATAGTTATTGTGTAATTGGGCAAACTCTTGCCTATGTGTGTGTATGTTGATTTGCTTACATTTGATTTGCCTGAAATTGAAATTATTGTGAATGTTTGAAAATGCATTATGAATTATGATTATGTTATGCCTTGAAAAAGATTATGATATTTGTATAAAAGAAAAGAAGAAAAGTAAAAGAAGCATGAGATTATGGATTTGTGATTAACTGTATTGAACATAAAATTTGTTTGTGATTGGGCAAGAGAGGAACCCGTTTCGTTAGTCACATGTATGTTGACCTATAGCCTTCTCCCCGCTACCTGCTTGAGGCCACGAGATCATGAGAAATTGGAATCATTTTTTTCACGGCGTAAACTTCGATTTCTTCTCATTCCACGGAACTCTCAAGCCATTTGTTTTTGCAGTGCATCTTTGAATTGTCATGTATGATGCATTTGAGTGTTGTGTTTAATGGCTAAAATCTATGTATTATGTTATGAGTTTTGAGCTAAATTGATAAATGCTTGAATTATACATGTGCATATGCTTAAATTGTGGTTGATTGCCAATGGCTATAAATGCATTAGCCACTGAGCTGTGTAGCTCAACCCATCCTTTTTCCACTTCTCAGGTGAAGAACGAGACGGGTAGCAATCTTTTCAAGGCATCGGAAACTTCAAGATAGTTAGAGACTTTTGTACTAAGTTAGTGAACATTTTGGATAGTTTTATATGCATATCAAACATGAGCATCCTTGGCATTTTCTTTTAAGTTAGTGATGTGTATGTTGATATGTGGTAAAGCTTGTTTAAATATATACTTTGCTTAGTAATGAGAATGAGAATTTGAGAAATTACTTTTGTGTATGATGATGTTATTTTACAGGTTGAGTATGATGGTTATGGAAGTGGAATGGGTATTCGCATTTTCTTCTTCGCTAAGATTGCAAAAATTGTTGTTTGTTTTAGAATAACATGTTAGAGATTGGAAAGGTTGTATGAGATTAATCATTTGAGGTGAGATTCAAGAATTGAACAAAAGTACTTAGTAGTTGAGTTGATATGAAGAGATATGGCATTTTGCAAGCTTTCATAGGTGTAGAAATTGTTTTCTGAACCCAAGGGAAAAATTGTATCGATTTAGGTAGAATTAGCTAAAGTTATCTTCATGAAAGTTGTAGATTATCTTTCTAGCATTCCAATGATATAAAGTAAGAAAATTTTGGAAGTTAGGATTGGGAGATACGATGATTATAAGTTTGTAATGCTATTTAGGATGCATATAGGACAACTATAGTGAAAGATGAGAATTTGTTGTATTTGATGAATCAATGGAGTTGAGATTTGGGAGTTTAATGAAATAAATTTAGTAATTGAATGTTTAAGGAGGGACATTGCATTAGAAGAAGTGAAATTGGGAAGATTATTACTGAAAGTGATGTTAGAGTGGATGAAGGAATCATTGAAGATGTTTGGAGGGAGCTTGGTATGTTCGGTTGTATTACTGGATTGTCTTAGTCTGGATCATCTTAGACTGATTCGTCTGATCCATTTCAGACCTAATTACTTCATCTGAGACAAAGTTGCCTTATTTTGGCCCTCTAGATGGAAAAATTTCTCTTAAAGGTCTTCACGAAGTTGTAGATCTTTTTCTTAGCTTTCTAACGATATAGAGTTTGGAATTTTTAGACCTCGGACGCAGGGCCTTTAGACGAAGCATAGGAGCTAGATGAAGCATCAGACAAAGCAATTTTGACCCTCTAGATGACAAAAGTTTTCTTCAAGTTCTTCACAAAAGTTGTATATCTCAGAGTCCTCTTCGAAATCGTCCTAAAATGACCAAAATCCAATATCTCTAGTGAAAGTTATGCCATTTGTCCCAAGATAGGTACAATATGATTGAGGACATAATTAGGTTTGACTCTTTTGGCCATAACTTCATCACCCGATCTCCAAATGAGGCGATTATTGAACTAATAGATTCCTATCATATTTCTCTACCTCTCTGTAAAATTTTGGTATCCATTAGGGTTGATTCGAAAAATATTGATGGAGAGAAAATGAGGGAAATGACAGAAAGAGCATGAATTGGTTGTTTTACTGAACATACTTCAGTATTTTAATCATATCTTGATCTGTAGAGCTGAGAACTGAGCATTATATCTTATTCGGAAACAGGATGTATTTATGTGTGGAGGATATTGGGGATTGCAATTTAATTTTGTATTAGTTTTGTTTTAAAATTAGAAAAGAAATTTTATATTCCCAATTTCTTTAGAAAATTGATTTCAGTTTCAAGACTTATAACTTTTAAATATTCCTTTCATTTTTTAGATGAATCTTTTAAGTTCAATTATGAATCTAAATTTATTGGGAATGGTACATTATTTGATGGTATTTTTCATTTTAATTTACAAGATAATACCTGTTACATGCAACACATGTTTATGTTGGAACAAACGTTATGTTATTAATGAAAATTCCTCTATATTGTGGCACAAAAAATTAGGAAATATCTCCAAAGAAAGGATTAAAAGATTGATGAATGATGGAGTACTTAGTACTTTAGATTTTGTTGATTTTGGAACTTGTATGGACTACATAAAGGGAAAGCAGACCAACAAATCAAAGATAGGTGTCAAGAGAAGTTAAGGCATATTATAGATCATACATATAGATATTTGTAGTCTAGACATAGACTCGTATGGTCAGAAATACTTCATCTTATTTATAGATGATCACTCATAATATATGTATCTCTACTTACTCCATAACAAAAATGAAGCACTAGATGCTTTCAAACTAATCTGAGCTGAAGTAGAGAAACAATGCGGTTAGCCTTCCATTTCCAGATATAGTTTCTGATAATGATCATATGGATACTTAGCCTTCCACCTCAAACAATAAAGTGATTGCCATTCATAACCCTCCTTAGGTTCAAATAGATGTTGAACATCCAACTTTTGAAATTCAACGGCCTACGGTCAATATAAATGACAATCAAGAAATTCCATAAGTTGTTGATAATTTAGTAGATCCAGTTATTCAAAAATTACATAAAATTATTCAGCAACCAGTTGAACAATAGACTTTACAAGAGGATGTCGGTGGAACATTTAGGATATCTACTAGAACAAGGAAATCATCTATTACTAGTGATTATATTGTATATCTATAAGAATATGACTATAATATAAGAGCCGAGAATGATCTTGAAACCTTTTTATAAGCCATGGGTTATAAAGAATCAAATTTATGGTATAATTCCATAAAGGAATAAATGAATTAGATGAAGAATAATGATGTTTAATATCTTATTGAGTTGCCTAAGAGAGTAAAATCCATATATTGCGAATGGGTGTTTAAAACAATGAAAGAATTATTATGTAACATTGGGAGATACAAGGCAAGACTCATTACTAAAGGATTCACTTAAAAAGAAGGAATCGATTAAACTGAAAATTTTCTCTTGTGTTTGGAAAAGATTCATTTTGTATAATTTTGGCATTGGTTGCTCATTTTGACATGGAATTGCATCAAATTGATGTGAAAACAACTTTCTTAAATGGTGATGTAGAGGAAGAGGTTTATATAAAACAACCTTAAGGATTCTCCTTTAATAATCTTGAGCATTTGGTTTGTAAGCTTAAAAGGTCCATATATGGACTGAAACAAGCATCTCATTAGTGGTATTTGAAATTCCATGATGTTATCTCATCATTTGGTTTTGAAGACAATATCATGAATCAATGTATATCCCAAAAGGTTAGAGAAAGTAAAATTTGTTTTCTTGTATTATATGTGGATGAAATATTAATTGTAACTAATGATATGGGTTTGTTACATGAAGCAAAACAATTTCTCTGTAAGAATTTTGAAATAAAAGATATGGGTGATACTTCTTATATCATTAGCATTAAGATCCATCGAGACAAATTTTATGGTATTTTGGGTTTGTCTCAAGAAACCTATGTCAATAAAGTTTTAGAGAGATTTTAGATTAAAGATTGTTCACCAAGTGTTCCCACTGTGAAAGGTGACATGTTCAATTTAGTTCAACGCACAAAAACATATTTTGGAAGGAAACAAATGAAAAATATTCCATACGCTTCTACAGTCGAAAGCCTGTTGTATGCACAGGTTTATAGAAGACTTGATATTGCATTTGCTATTGGAATGTTAGGTAGATATCAAAGTGACACAAGATTAGATCACTGGAGAGCTATAAAGAAAGTATTGAGATGCCTTCAAAGGACCAAAGATAACATTCTTATGTAATGAAGAATTGGCAATTTGGATGTAATAGTGTACATATTCAAATTTTACTGAGTGTATTAATTAACAAAAATCAACATCAGGTTATTTTTTTATGTTTGCCCATGGAGCCAATCTTGAAGGAGTGTCAAGCAGTCGTTGACTGTTACTTCCACTATAGAGGCTGAATTTGGTTCTTGTTTTGAGGGTACATCATACAGTGTATGGCTAAAGAGTTTCATATATGCGTTTAGACTCTTAGATTCCATTCTAGGCTATTGAGAATATATTGTGACAATTTAGCCACTATTTTTTTAGCTAAAAACAATAATGATAATTAGAGTAAAAACATCAACATTAAGTATTTTTCTATAAGTGAATGTGTTAAGGAAAAGAAAGTGGTCATTGAACATGTTAGCATTGAAGTGATGATAGTTAATTCTTTAACAAAAGGCATGCTACCAATAAAGTTCAAGGATCATATTGTTAGAATGGGATTAGGTTCTATTATATAGTTTTCATTGTATGGACAATGTTGTTTTCATAAAACTTTTATAATGTTTTCTCTTATTACGGTGCACATTATTGAATTTTGATAAAATTGATTATTTTAGACTTAGAATAAACAAAGGTTTTATTCATTAATTAATGTTACGATATTTAGGGTAATACAGAATATAGTATATTGTAATACATGAATGATAACACTCAACTACTAGAGGACCTATTTCCATGATTCATATATTATATTTAGATCAAATTAGGATTTGATACTAAGTTAAACATATGGACCAAGTGGGAGAATGTGAGAATTTTTTATATTTTGGTATTAAATTGTCTAATGTCCTGTTTTTATGGTAACTAACAATGTGCTTATTAGGAGCACATTGATATATGTTTTTCTTGTAGAATTTTGAGGTCCCTATACTTTTCTCTTCTGAAAATATACACCATTACGTTGGAAATTAAGAGTTTAGAAGAATTCCAAAAAATGCAAACTTTATAAATAAAACATCAATGGCAGATGGTATTTCGATTTCTTCTGTATTCAGCTTATTTGTTATTTTAACATATATTATTATTGAATATATGTTGAACTAGCTAATGTAATGATCATATGCATAGAGGGAAACAAGAAGCTCTTAATGCACTTATTTTATGTCAAATGGCAGTTATGAATAATCCAAGGGACATACACTTAAATCCCCAAGAGTTATCACTGTTAAAAAAGTACAATCAATCTCTGGAAAGTTTAAACTCTCAGTTGAGGCAAAAGTCCAAGGTGATATGGCTTAAAGATGGGGAAAGATGCACTAGGTGTTATTTTAACGTTATTTAGGCCAGAACGAATAAGGAACAAATTCTTTTCTTAATGAATTATGATAGGAACATGATCACAAAGTTAGAGGAGTTAAAGTTACTAACTTATATTCACTTCATTTCCAAGCTTGGAACAAATAACTGTAGTTGACCAATTCTAATAGAAGCCCTAAACTTAATCGAAACAATTTCACTAGAATTCCATCAAAAGCTAGTTAACGAAGTCTTTATGGAGGAAATTAAAACAACCTTATTTTTCATTAACCTTGACAAGGCACTAGGCTCTGATAAATTTAATTGAAGATTTTCCCATCAGACATGGACATTATATGGGACACCATTGTAAAAGCAATGCATGAATTGTTCTAGGGTAATATATTATTAAAGGAGTGGAATAAGAGCTATATAAGTCATATTCCTAAGTTTAACAATACAAAATCCATATATGAGTATCGCCCTATTTCTTATTGTAACGTCATATATAAAGTCATTAAAAAAAATACTGGTAAATAGAATGAAGAAGTACCTAGTTTAACAAATCAATCAAGCTTAAAATGCCTTTATTTAAGGTAGGTCTATAGGTAGTAACATTATACTTGTCTAAGTTTCAAAGGATATGATTCTAGCAAAATAATCAAAAGTTATGCACTCAAATTTGAATTTGCAAAGGAGTATGATTCTATCAATTGGGGATTTATTGTGAATACTTTGTAGGCTACCAACTTTCCTTTACGATTCACAAAGTGGAATGAAGAGCATCACCATGCCATCCTATGCAATCTCATAAATGGTGAATCTGCCTTACCTTTTAAAGCTGCCAGAAGGTTAAGGTAAGGAGACATAATGTTGCCCACCTCTTTGTAATTGGAATAGAAGTCCTCAGCTGCTTGATGAATATAAATATACCTAGAAATCTAAGCTTCAAATATCACTATAGATGTTGCAGATTCAAGTTATCCTATATAACATTTACTGATGAATTGTTACTAATGTGCAAAGCTTATTCGATATTTTGTTAATCTAATATTGGATACATTGGTGAGCTTCAAACATCATTTTGGTCTAATTTCCCCTCAAGAAGCTCCTATTTCTTATTTGCAGGAGAATCCTATTATGGCAGGTAAGGCCATTAAAATGGGCATTCCTTAGGAGAACTGATCATTTAAATACTTTGGGATCCCCGTCAATACTAGGAAACTCAAAGCTATAAATTGTCAATCACCTTTACACTTAATCAATATGAGGGTTAACAACTAGAGTAATAAATTTCTTAGTTCAATTCTCTATGCAGAATAACTTTGCACCTTATTAGATCTCTCACATTACTCTCCCTAAAATCATATTTAAATCTATAGACAAATTGCTTAGGGAGTTTTTGTGGGGTAGGTTAAGGAAATATAAGAGAATAACCAGGGTGGAATGGTCGATTATGTTCCCCCAAAAATAATTAGGAGGCCTTAGAAAATCTTTTACAAGGATATTAAACAAAACATTACTAGATAAAAAACTATGGTGCCTAAGCCATGATAAAGAAGATCTCTGGGTCGAATGGGTGAACATTAATCATGTGAAAATTATAGCTTATAAATTGTACCTCTAAATTTAGGTATGTCTTGGACTCTTAGAAAAATACTGAATATGAGGGAATGGAAGCAGGGGATCATTGGCATCTAAGGGGACCACTTTACAAATAGAAGGAGCCTTAATAACTAAGACCATTAATCCTTCAGAAAACTAAGGTACATGAACTGATCACAAATAATCAATGGAGCTAGCCTCTTCATTTAAAAGGGCATAAGGATAATTAACAATAGCTTGCTAGACTATTAGCTTGACTCCACTGAAATAGATCTAATGAAGTGCACATAAGACATATCCATGTGTCTCTCCAGTAAGTTTTACAAGACATTTCTTTTGTCCGTATCCTCCTATAAAATCCAATGGTTTTATTTGGTTTGGGATCAAGACATAAGGCCTTCACATACTTTCTTATTGTGGCTCATTATAGGAGACAAAATTAAATCAACATTGAATCTTTACGATAGGAATTATGTGCATCATAGGCTAAAAACATTCATCAATTATACTTTAGGTGTGAGTTTTCCCAAATATGGCACAAAATAACGTTCATACCTAATGTCAAATACTCTTTAAATAACTAGACCAAAACTATAAGATAGGCTTTGAAACTCAAAATGAAATGTGTAGTTGATTATAAGCTATTAAGGATCGGTTTGGCCATTGTGGTTCACTACTTACGGAAGAAGAGAAACTCTAGACTTTGTGGAGGTGATTTAACAAATCAAGAGGAGCTATTCCATAAAAAAATAATGATAATTAGACTCACTATGTTGTCAAGGAGATTATATCATAAAATTTGACAAAATTATGAAGGAAAGACGACATTTATGGCATCCTTTCAATAATATGTATTCATTTTGTTATGTTTTATAAGGTGGCAAGCAAATTTGAGCTAGCTAGCAAGATGGATCTATATAGTAAGAGGTTTTTTCATACTGCATCCTTTATTAATGCATTTATTACTTAACTTTAAAAAAAAGGTATTTATTTAATAACTTTCGAGTCAAAATTAGGAACCATTAATTTGCCTTAATCATTTAGTTTATCTAATTATTATTCAAGTCTTCCATTGCAATCTTTGATAAGCATGAGCTTTACATTATTTGTAACAACAATGGCCAAATTATCAAGCTTAAACCCACTTTTATTAATAAGATTCTAGGTATTCTAACTCATTATAACTTATACACTTCCATTTTTATTATTTGTTCAAAAATAGGCTCCTTTTCATCAAATAAGCAACATCTCTTATCACTTGAAGATTCAAGTTTTATTTGTACATCCAAACTAATAAAAATAACGATCTTAATACTATCATCAATTTCTACCATTTTCATAACTTATAATTTTCTTATTAATGATGGATACAAGCGTAACTTCTAAAATATGCTGACATTTGGTTTCATTTTATAATTACTAGTAGACAACTTCTTTCTTAGTCTTCTTCTTCTTATTATGATTGCTCAATTCCATAATTGTAAAACATTGATGGCATCTATTCTCGATAGTATAATCTTATCTCTTATATTTAATAACTTTTATATTCCACTACTATTCGGTTGTTTTACTATAAAAACCAACAACTCTTTATAATCTTTCAAATATGTTTGTGAATTATAATGTTTTGTAAAATTTATTTATCCAGTAAGGCAAAGTGGAAGTTACTGGTAATTCTTCATTAGGTTGTATTAGCTCTGGTTCATAAAATTATAAGGATAATGATAGTAATGAGATGGAGTCCATTTAGGATCTTTTCAATGAGATAGAAAGTCATCTTTACCGATTGGAATGTTTGGTATATATAAAGATCAACTCACTTTTAATAGGTGTAGATTGCATTGTATTTTTATAGGTAATTTGATTTATGTTTAGTGGTTAATTTCATTGTTTAGTGTGTGTTTAGCTTAAGAATTGTATTAGTTCATAAACATTTTTGTTTTAAGTGTGTTTTGGGTGAAAACATATTTTTGAGCTTCATTTCATGTATATGAGGTGCCATGATGAATTTGTAAATGTTTCAGGGCATTCGGAAGAGTTTCGGAGGAGACCCGAACCAAAACATAAGGCCACGAATATGTTACGATGGTGATAGAAGCTTAAGCATAGGGCCACGATTGTGAGGGATCTGCCATGATTGTGAAACAAAACAGATAACCCACAATCGTGGCTTGCATGCAAACAGACACGGAGTAACTTTCAGATTCGAGTTTTTGAGGGAGATTTTGGACACTTCAGACCCCAGAAAGACACTAGGGTTACTTTAATTAGTAAAGACTATAAAAGGATTATGATATAACCCTAAAAGGGAGTCTACATTGTACCTACATTTGGAAACCTAAAAGAGAGAGAGAAAGAAGTGTGAGAGAGAAGAACAAGAGGAAGAAGAGAAGGGATTAGATGTCGAAGCTTCTCGGAATAGGTGATCTCTCGACGTCATTACTTTTCCGAATCATCAAACCTAATTTTCATTTCCTAACCATTTATCTTTCATTCATTTAATGTGTAAGATTGAGATGGGTTGTATGGATATAGATTTTGAGTTGTTCTTGATGTTCTAACTTTTCCTTTGGTATTTTGCTTATTTTTAATGTTAATCTAGTTAAATCGCATTTCCTTGATTTGGGTGTTGTGATTGATTAATGTATTTGCATGTTTTAATAACAAACCGAGAGGGTGAACTAGATAAAAATGATTAGAATGGATTAGTGAGAGTTAGGGATCTAATTGACCACCTAATCAATCTAGTTAGTGATTTCATGGAGAGAGACCCCGTGAGATACCCGATTGTTTATTAGACAGCTTTTGAACTAACTAAAATTGTGGGTAAATTGTGAATTGAGAGATTGCAAGTCTATAATTCGATTAGGGTTTACAATTTAGGGAGTGATTACAATTCGAGAGAGAGTAATTGGCCCTACAAACGTCTAGAACTGACACCCCATAAACACATAAAAGGCTAGATTAGTGTTAATGATAGTTAAAATCCCCTCTCCTATAACTTGAATAATTCTCCCTATGGATTTCCATTATTACGTTATTTGATTATTGCTAGTTTGTTTTGATTTAGTTTACTTTTCAATTATTATTCAAATTTGAGTCTTAAAAAAAGCATAACCTAAATTAAGTGATGCCTAAGCATAATCTCTGTAGGACAATATCTGCCTTTTTACTACAAGTAACGACACGTATACTAGTGATTTTTAGCATAAAACAAGTAATTGGTTTTGCAATCAACAACTTTAAGGGCATATAGTTAATCAATTCCAATAATTTAAGGAAATTATATCTAGATGAAGATGACACCTAATGTTTAAGTGTCCAGATGAATTTTATGTAAAAGAAAAATTTCAGATCCGTTACACCAATGAGAGTAGTATTAGATTTTGATGATGTCAAAACATGGGAGAAGAAGTTGCATAAATATATATTTATACCTATGACTTGCTTAGATATTTAATTTTCAATTATGTTTATGCAATTTAAATATTTGAGCTCTATTTGGTCTATAGCTTTTGAAACTTAATCTTAAGTATTTTATATGGATTATTATATCGTATGATCTTATTTTTCTTTTAATGAGACATTTATAACTTTGTACTTAAACTTTGTTATAACATCCTTACTATCAATCCTAGCGAATAGTTCCAAATTTTGAAATGTATTTGATATGCATATTTCACTACAAGAAAATTACAAATTACCAATGGAAAATTACCGAAGGAAAAATCTTATAGTAAATTAGCGACAGAAATTAACTTTCCATTGGTAAAATTGTCAAAAAAAATGGTATTTTACAATGAACAAAATATCCATCAGTAAAGGTGGAGGGAAATTATCCCCGTAATTTTGTCGACAGAATATTGAAATGGAATAGTGAAGACAGTTTTTAAAATAGGTGGCAATGGTTGGAGGCAAAAATAAGCATCTGGGTATACCGAGAGAAGTAATGTCTGTCGGTAAATTATCGATAGAATTACCATTATTTTGGTAAAATTTAAAGTTAAATGTTGTCGTTTAGGTCTTGGGCTTCAAAGTTTGTATTCAAAAGAAAACGACATCATTTGGTTTAACACCAAATGATGTTGTTTTGGTTCCCTGAGACCTTTTTTCTTCATTTTCTTCTTTATCATCGTCAGTATTCTTTCTTCCATTGTCCATTATCCATCATCTATGTTTTGCTCTTGTTCATCATCCATCATCTTCATTTAAGTTGAGATTAGTCATCCAGCTTTGCTCTTAAGTTTATTTTTCTGCATTAAATTTTGTTGTTAAATGGTTATATAAACGTCGGTTTTGTTGATATATGAAAGGGGTATTCTATGTTTTTTGAGCTGTGGTAGGTTCATTGTATGTTTGAACATGTTTATGTTGGTGAATAATTAAAAAATACAGTGGATTTGTTATTAGTTAGAGATGAATTTGGTTTGCCTATGAATTATTCAATGAAATGTCTGTTATGAATTCAGTTTGCCTATGCGTGTCTAGCTCACATAAGCCTTCCTTTTTTCTATTTTCAACTTCTTTTGCTCTCTCTCTCTCTCTCTCTCTGAACAAAAAAGGAGAATATGTATAGATAAATATAGTATGAATTCTTGGACTAGCTTCTCTCGTCTACTTTCACAAGCTACTATCACAAAACAGTCTTCATTGACAAAAAAAGGACATAAGTTTTGCAATTATTAATTTTAGTTAGGTGACATACCATAATAAAATTAACCTCTTTTGTGGACATTATTGAATTAAATATGGCATATTCCCTCTTTATATCCTTATGTTGAATAAATGGAGATAGTTCTTGATATTGTACGAATTTGTATTATATACATTGCTTGGCTTCATGAATTAATCCACCTAGAGCTGTCATTAAACTACTTTGATATTTAAAAGTTAAAATAAAACAAAAGCTTTATAGTAGCAAGAAGCAACGTGCTATTGTGCATTTGATACATACTTTAAATAAGTAGCAAGTTACCAACTTGTTTATAATGAATAACATGTTAAATCATATTAGTAAATGTTAAGATACAATAATTAATGACAAACAAGTTGTATATAAGAGCTGATCCGTAGATATGAATTGCCTCCAAGCAAATTTTTACAAGTACTAACATTATGCTACAACTTTTGCAAGCAAAAACCTCGTGATAAAGTTACTAATAATGAAATATGATTATATATGTTTTCTATTGGATTAAAAGAATTTATCAATCAATCATTACTTAAATATAAAATTAGCCTACTTATTTACATTTAAATTCAATTAAAAAACTTTAGTTTTGAAGTATACATGAACCCACTTTCAAGTGGATGCCATTTCATCGTACATTTTACCTATGGACAGACCTTGTATCTTACAAAAGAAGAATAGATTCCTAAATTGCAGTGCCAAAAAAGAAGGGACTGTTGAAAATAATTTTGTGGTGTTAATAAACAAAGAAAACCACCCATGAAAAAGGAGATTCTGGAACTCATTATTTGAAACTTTATTATTTATTTTAGTGGAAAATGTTCTGAGTAATTACAATAATGTGGTTGTTGTGTGCCCATAATTGTTATAAACTTTACTTGTTGTTCTGAGTAATTACTTGTTGTTATCCATCCACTCATATGAAAGTTGGAAAATTTCCTGTAAGCTAGTTATAAAGTTTTTTTTTATTTGTTAATCCACGCTAATGAAATATGTGATATGTCATTTGGAAATATGTACAAAAGTTGACCTTTATCTTTTTTTTTTATCAAATTTCCTATTTACAATTTACTTTCTTATTTTTTTTCATTTATTAGTAATGATAGATTAAGTAAAACTTTATCTCAAAAATAACCAGTGATTACCTGATAATATATCATTTTTCTCAAACATTCACAAAAAATACAATATGCGTTATGTTTATTAATATTTTTAGCTATAATGCATAAAACATTTAAGCCTTAAACTCAGAGCTTTTGAAAGTTTCAAGACATAAAATTATTTTCAAATTAAAAATGTTCTCACAAAATTTAAATTACATATCCATTTCTTATTTATTT
>JAOQML010000002.1:9822735-9836813 GCA_027568935.1 Erythroxylum urbanii
TATTGTAACAACATATTTTCTGCCCATTTCATAGTTTCTCTGTAGGTTGAACGAAAAGTTAGAAAAGTTTGAGCATCCAAGGGGTATATACCTAGTCTATTGAGGACAAAATGAGAGAAAGGTGACTAAATGGAAAATTCATATACCTAGTCTACTTGCAACAACGAAAATTTGGGGGGGGGGGGGGTTTGAAAGGAAACGAAATTATTACAATCAACAACATAAACTAGTATCTTTTCTATATGCAATAAAACAACAAACTGGCACTCAAAAGTCCCTCCTACCCTAAATACAAAGGAGGTTAGGGGTCTTCACAAGCTAGTGTAGATAATTGCCAGAAGTTACCTTAAAGGCTCAGATATCTACTGTTGTCTAGAATAGCTAATAGAAACACATAATGTTAATTGCAACACCAATAAGTAGAAAGAGGAGTGGAAAATTTTGTTGTTGCTACAAGGAGTTATGCAATACAGACTCCCAATACTCATTTTCAACCTCAAATGGAAACAACACCAAAGTTGCAAAAATGGAAGAAATATAAACTCTCAGCCAATTACAGCACTTGAAAGCGCTAGTTTACTTTCTATGGGAACAATTGGTTCGTTGTAATCACAGTTTTCTTTTTACTAATCCCACTAAAATCCAAAATTGATAACAAACCAAATCCAAATGAAATCTCAAAACAGGCACTAACTGAATGTCTTCACAATGGGATATCCTTGATTCTATCACAGTGAGCTTAGTGTCCAAACGCTAAAGCAAGCATCCTCTCCAGAACTTACCACACTGTGTTCATCTGTGAAAGCTAACTCGTAAAAACCACCAAGGTGAGCTCCTTTTATGGTAATCTGACTAGAGGCTGGCTTATTTGATCATTTCATGATAATAGTTTTAAACTTTCAAGCATGGCTATAAACTATATAATGAGTAAGTATTAAGAAAAAAATTTGAGATTCTTATAATCACTAATAGTTCTTAAATTGCCTTTTCACATAATAAATTGTTTATTAACCATCTATATATTTAACATTTGGTGTCAAAAGGATAGATAATTGTTTTGTTAGAAACAATGCAATGTTAAAACCATAACCCAAAAAATAGTGCAAAAGATAAGAATCACAACTATAGCCCGAGACATAAAAACCATGATGAGCAATAAAATGATTTACTAATAGAGTTTATAGTTATTCTCATAGCTATAATAAATGAGATAGGGAAATTATTTATAATGGTGATAATAGCTATACTCATAACTCTCTATTATATAGTTCTAGCTATACCCTGTGAGATGTAGATGTAGTCTATAAACTTTTAGCTCTTTGAGTATACAATACTAAAATTTATATAATATATAGATGTATTACTGAATTTTAAATAAAAGAACAAACATGCAGAATAATGTCATAAATTTATAACATTA
This sequence comes from Erythroxylum urbanii, assembly GCA_027568935.1. Lineage (NCBI taxonomy): Eukaryota > Viridiplantae > Streptophyta > Magnoliopsida > Malpighiales > Erythroxylaceae > Erythroxylum > Erythroxylum urbanii. The sequence goes on from JAOQML010000002.1 coordinate 9,824,156, forward strand.
ACTATCTTTTTCCCATTAACTTTCATTTTGAAAAGTGAGTACATATCACTTTAGTTACCCAAGAATAATCTAAAGAAAATTGAATATAATATAAAGAAAATGACAAAGAATAATTTGAAGTTGGAATGTTATTCAAGAATGGTGGGTATTAATGATACCTATCCAGTACATAACTTTAACAATGAAGACCACAAAAATGTTGAATTAACAAGGAACATTACTTCTCTTTTTCGTAATTGATCTAGGCACAGGCAATCCCAGATGCATTGGAGTCATTAAACATTGATCCACATATTGAAATACAATTAAGAGAACAACAGTGTGAAAAGAAAGGATAAAAAACTATAGTTGATATTTGAAATTGAAACTTATATAAAAACAACTGACAAAAAAAAATCTTTGTGGCATTTCATTAAACACATATTCTAAATATTAACAAAGTAAGTTCTCAAATTAGCTATATTAGTTCTCAAAACAACCAAATTGTCCAAGAGAGAATGAGAGTACTTATTAAGTACGTTGGACCGTTCACTACTGGTTGTTTGAGCGTTCGACGTGCACATGACACTGACAATAAAAGAAGAATAACAAAGGAAGAACAAGAAACAAAGAAGTAAAAGAAACTAGGTAAGGGGTTAGGATCGGGGATGAAGGGAGATAGATGGAGGCAGTGCTGATGCTGATGGGCGAGCATCGAGCAAGACTGTAAGAGCAAAGCAGGAGGTTGGGCTGTTAGCAATGTCTTTTATTAATCAGAGGCAAAATGACGTCGTTTTTTCTTGCAACAAAATGACATCATTTTGTCTTATCTTTTATTAATTATCTTATAAATTAAACGACATCGTTTTACTCTTAAAGCAAAACGACGTCGTTTTGTTGATGGAAGAAATATTTTTAACATAAACAAAATGATGTCATTTTATAGCAAACAAAACGATGTCATTTTGTTTAGATCACTGTGATTAGCGACTCGTGGCCTGGACTAATTTTTCTCATGCCATACCTAGCTAACTTGTGGGTTGGTTTGATCGGGCCAAACCCGTTGATGCCAGGCTAGATATTTTTTACCATCCGTACTCCCATGAGACTTATCAATGAAAATTTCCATGAGCCTAGGGGTCACAGTAAGAAGTCCCTTTCTCGATTCATAGGTGTAAATAATGCCATAGACCATAATGCTTCTTTAAAATCAAACTTTGGAAATCAACTTGTAGGTGATTAATTCAAACATAAAGACTTGAACTTCAATGTGATGAATTCAAACTTAGTATTAAAATAAAAAATTCACATATAATTTATATAAAAATTCTTTGTATAATAAACTCCTAGGATGTTATATAGACTAGAAACCTGTGATGCAGCCCCTGTGAGGCTTATCAGTGAAAAATTCCATGAGCATAGGAGTCACAGTGAGAAGTCCCTTTCTCGATTCACAGGTGTAAACAATGTCACGTACCATACTACTTGTTTAAAATCAAACTTTGGAAATCAACTTGTGGGTGATTAATTCAAACATAAAGACTTGAACTTCAATGTGATTGCTCGATGTAGTGTTGGATTTAATGTATGTAGGTGTTTTTTTTACTTCTTAGTGTCACTTTTTTGTGACATTGGTTAGCATACTGTTTTATTTGACTGATACTCATATATGTTGAGTTTTCTAATTATGAACTCATATGGTGGGATAGCTTGGTTTCAATTTAGAGGGAAAATGGTCAGAGACCTGTAAAAACTTAGGGGATGTTTAGTAAAGTAAAGATTAAATGTCCTATAAACTTATGGGAAATGAAGGGTACTAACTATGAAATCACTTTTTTAAATAACATTTTTGTATAAATGAGTAATGTTGATAGATCTTAGATGTGTAGACGGTTAACACTCAACAGTTTCATTAATTTTAAGTTTAATGAAGGAGTTGAAGCTTTTATTCACTATTCATGTTCTCGACCTGCATATATGGATAGTCCAAAGATCAGATGTCCATGTAAAAAGTGCAAACATATTTTTTTTCTTCTTATTAATCCCAAATCATTTTGAATGGATATGACATAGGTTTCCATTAATTTATAGCACCTTAATGGGTAATAAAGTAAACTTATCAATAAATGTATATGAGTTTGAAGGGGACTAGATTTATAAAAAATAATGTAGGTGCAACAAAAAGTCCTGACACCCAAATGTTTTATGATGCAACCGATTATACCTTTAAGGCAAATATGGAAAATCTTGAAGAAGATCCAAAGACATAAATTTTTTAACTTGCTAAAATTAACTGACCAAGAATTATAACCAAATTGTGAGACCATGGCTTAATTATCTTCAATTTCTCGAATATTGAACATCAAGTCTGAAGGCTATATTTTTTATCGAAGTTTGGATAGAATTCTTGATTGTTATAGTGAATCATTGCCTCATGATCATACTATGGTTGATAATTTCTACAATATGAAGAAACTTTTCAGTGGTCTTGGTTTGTCAATTGAAAAAATTGATTGTTGCAATTTTGGATGTATGTTGTTTTAGGAAGATGATGTGGAATTACAAGAGTGTAAATTTTATGGTTAATCCAGGTTCAAACCTAGAAAGCATTCTATAAAACAAAAATTAATACCTTAGAAGCAGATGTAGTATTTCCCATTAAATCTGAGACTTCAAAGATTATATGCCTCTGATGTTACTGCAGCTCACATGAGATGACATAATGAACATGAATAGGAAGATGGAATAATGAGCCATTAATTGGATGCACTCACATGGAAACATTTCAATAACACTCATTTTGAGTTTGCAGCTGAAAATTGAAATATTAGGTTGGGATTGTCGATAGACGAATTCTGACCTTTTGGTTAATCTGGTCAATAATATTCATCATGGCCAATCATAATTACTTCTTATAATTTGCCTCTATGGATGTGTATGAATAAGGCATATATGTTCCTGATGGTGATTGTGCCAAGACCTACAAATCCAAAGAATAAAATTGATGTATTCTTACAACCATTGGTTTCTAAATTGTATTAACTTTGGGAATTTGGTGTAGAGACATATGATGTGTCTCTTAAACAAAATTTTTTGTTGAGAGTAGCTTTGACTTGGATTATTAGTGATTTTCATACGTATGCTATATTGTCTCGATGGAGCACACTTGTCCTTAATATAACAATGATTCTGATGCGCTTTATCTTCCTAACGAGGCCAAAACATCTTGGTTTGACAACTATAGGAAATTTCTTCCTCCAGATCATCCATTTAGATGCAATAAACAAAAGTTTATTAAAAATAGGGTGGTACAAACACCTCCTCCCCCTCACAAAGGTAGTGAAGAGATCTTGTAAGAGATTGATGAATTAAGGTTACTCAAAGTTACAAAAATTATAGTTGAAGAAGTTAATAGAAGCATTAGTAAAAACTATGGTTGGAGAAAACAAAGTATCTTTTGGGATTTGCCATATTGGAAAAGTAATTTAATATGTCATAATCTAGATGTGATGCATATTGAAAAAAATATTTTTAATAATTTGTTCAACACCATAATGAACAATGAAGGGAGGACAAAGGACTATTTAAAATCACGAGTTGATTTAAAACTTTGTTGTAGAAGGAATGATTTAGATAAAGATCTCTGCACTTTGGACAAAATCATGTTACACTTTAGACAAAAAAGAAAAGGATATTTTATGTGAATGGTTGAAAAGTCTAAAGTTTCCCGATGGTTATGTTTTAGACTTGGCAAGGTGTGTGGAAATGAGGAAGTATAAATTATTTAGGATGAAAAGTCATGATTTTCATGTGTTTATACAAAGGCTAATTCCAATTACATTTATGGAGTTACTATTGAATAAGGTTTAGGAAGCTATAACAAAAGTAAGTTTGTTTCTTAAAAGCTTAACATCATCTGAAATAAAGTTGGCTAAAATGGAAAAAGTATAAAGGCAGATTCCAGTTTTCTTGTGCAAATTGGAAGGGATTTTCCCTCCAAGCTTCTTTGACTATATGGAGCATCTGCCCATACATTTAGCACATGAAGCTAAACTTGCTGGTTTGGTTTAATATTGATGGATGTATCCGCTTAAGAGGTAATTATAGTTAATAGTTAAATAAAACTTATAGCATGTTTTATTCATAGCATTTACATAAGCCTATTTTTAATGTATAGGTATTTGCATCACTTGAAGAAAAACATAAAAAAAGGCTAGAGTTGAAGGTTCGATATGTAATACTTATTTAGTGGAGGAAGCAAGTAAATTTTGTTCACATTATTTTAAGTCGCATGTGCACATAAGATAAAGAAAATTTCCTCTTAATGACGACGGGGGAGAAACTGGTGATATTGATGGTAACTTATCTATTTTCACATATCTGGGATAAACAGATGGACGTTTAACAAGAAGAATGTTAACAACAGAAGAAATAGAGGCTGCCTATGGTTACATTTTATTGAATTGTCAAAAGGTTCAACCTTTCGTGCAGTAAGTTTTAGTCGATTTTGAAATAGATTATTTAAGTTTCTCAAGTTACTTTTATTCATAACTAAAATATATAATAATACTTTTAGATTATACAAGCAATGGTTACGTGAGCTAATGCCCAAAATAACACATGATGATATCAAAAAGAAGTTGAAAGACACTTTCCTCAATGGTTTGAGAAATATGTAAGTTTCATTTGTAGTAATTTAAATGATTGAATTATTAGATTAAAGTGATTAGATGACATTATACTATTTAATATGATAAATTGTTTTTATATAGGCCTCTAAAAATCCAATAGAGAACAAGTTCATATGTGATCTTTCGAAAGGACCTTTGTGAACTGTTAAATAGTATCCAATATATTTTGTTAATGGATACTAATTTCATACAGAATATCATGGTCATAGTATGACAATAGTAAATAGTGGGGTTTGCATATAGGGAGAATTGATGGATTACTATGGTAAAATTATTGAGATACTTGAAATTAAGTACCCTGCATTTTTAATAAAACAGAGTATGGCATTTAATTTTAAATAGTTTGATCCAACTACTATTGTTGGAACAGAATTGCACAGCCGATACAATCTAGTTGAAATCAACCAGTGAAGAAGATTTAAACAATTTAAATCTTTCTTATTGGTGATGCAAGCAATCAAGGTGTATTATGTCTCTTTTCCCAGCTTACGACAAGATAAATCAGATTGGTTGGCCGTATATATACTAAAACCTAGAGGTGTTTTTGAATTACATAGAAAAGGAGGAAAAATAAGAGAATTGAAAGTGAAGCGCTTCAGGAAGAAGTTTATAAAATAAATGCATGTGTAACATATGACAAGAATGAACCTTTGAAAGATCCAAGTAATGAATATGTTGACATTTCATTTAGAGAGGATGAGGAGGGCGAGAGATTTGAAAAAGAGCTTGAGTTTGATTTTGATTCTTCGGAAAAAGAAGATGATGATGATTTTAATTTACAATTAAATGTTGATAGTGATTAATTTGTATTTGCAATAAAATATTATATGAATAAATCTATTATTACATCAACAATATATTGCTATATATTGAATTTATATTGCTCTATTATTAGAAATTTCAATAAAATATAAATTTTAGGTTAAAAATATGCCACCAAAGAGAAAATAGGATATGATGCGATCAAGGCTCAGGTTACAATGATTTGGAGAAAGTAGTGCATATCCAGGTGAAGCATCACATATTGTAGATGCTACTGCACATCCAGATGAGACATCACCTTTTGTACCTACTGCTATACCATCCAACAGTCCTACTACACCATCTAGTAGCTCTACACCATCCACCACCCTATACCGACAGAGATATCAATGGTTAACATTGCAGATGAAGGAGGCGACCTCTAGATCGGGGCTAAATGAGTTGATGGAAGAATGCATATCTTAATTGTCAACAATTTATAAGTAAAATCCTCACAATTTTGTAATACACGATAACATCATAGGTTTATACTGAATTTATAGGTTTTAATTTGAAAATGATCTAAAACAACATATATATTAGGTTGGTTCCGTCTGGAACATATTCAAGAAATATCTCATCCAAGTTCAAGGAGATAATAGATCATGAGGATTATTTATGGAAAAATGTCTCTCAAGTCAAAAAAGGATTTTTATTATCAGGAGTTTGAGGTACATAAAATATATTCTTTAATCTTTTTTATTTAATTTTATTTTATACTTTAATTATATAAATATTATCGTTTATAAGTACTAATTGTACATTTTTCTTTTTCTTCAAAAAGAAATTTTTAGGATCTAAAATTTCATGCAGTAATTTATAATGTATGGGAGAGGAGAGCTCATACACGTTATAGAGGCTGTCTTGCTTTGATACACAAGAATGGTGTATGACCACCATATATATTTGAAGAAATATGGAGTCATTGGCAGTAGTATTAAGCATCACTTGAGACAATATCCATTTCAGAGTATAATTCTGCCAACAGACATGGAGAAGAAGAAGAAGGGAGCTTACTTGTACACATTGGAGGATCTTTGACCCACTAGGGGCATGCACTTCAACTTATAATTATCAAAACTTTACACTTATATTCTGATTTTTGTACATTGATCTATGAAATTCAATGTAAATTGATTTATGAAATTTAAAATGAAAATATATGTGCATTTTGGAGAATAATAATGTTATAAATGTCTGGTGCCATTAATGGTTATATTGTTGAGTTAAATTTTTTCTCTAATAGGGATTTATATTATAAAAATAGAGAAAATTCTGCCGAAATTTTTGTAAATTATAGTTCACTTATAACAATTTATTCTGATGTAGGAAAAGTCTATGGACAGGAAGCCTATACCATACCAGCTAGACAGGTTCATGTATGTAAAATCTATAGTTTAATATTAATCCTTAAAAAGTATCATTTATTAAAATAAACAATTATAATGTCAGGACCAAATACAAGAAAGCATTAAATGACAGTCTCAGAACTCTGAAACTATCTATGAGAGTCAGGCGTATCTTGATGCAGTGGGTGGCAGGGACCATCGTGGAAGGATTTTTGGCTTAGGTTCATTTGTAAACACATGTTATTCATAATCTTCTACATTCATTGCAGCTGGATCTAATAGGTGATTCGCATCAAATGAGAGAGTCCTTCAGCTTGAGTGCATAGTAGAGAGGTCGATGGGCTGCATAACCCAGCTCTGTAATGAGGTGAATAAGTTCAAGGGTAGGGATAGGACCTCATCGCAGCAGTCAGAGCATCTGCCTTCACCACCTATATAGCTTAGATGGATAAGTGAATGTATTTGATGTTTCGGTACTCTTAAGTTTTTGTATAAATTCTTAATTTACAGTTATTTTCAAGATAATTATTCATGTACATTATAATTTATTATATTACCATTTAGGATAAAGTTTACTTTATATTTATCAATCAATGTTATATTATTTACAAAAATTAAATGTAAAACAATCATACGATTATCAACAGAAAGCTAAGGTAGGAAATGAGATATAGCAGTTGAAATTTATCATAGTTAAATTTTTGACAGAAAATACAATATTTCGTCGCTAAAGAGTGATATGCTTCTGTCGGTATTCATCGCTAAATTACCGGTGATAAGTAAATTTAGCGATGAAATGTTGTATATCCATTGGTAAATTTAGCGATGGACTTACAATTTACTGTTGTTAAATTCACTATCGTAATATAATGATTCCGTTGGCAAATTAGCACCGAAATATTCTAAATTTGTTGGTAAATTTACCTAAATTTACTGACATAAATACAAAATTATGTCACTAAGTTTATCGACAGATGTTCAAATTTTTGTTGCTAAATTTGCAACGACTTCCCTATATCTATTGTTAAAGTTTACCTATGGTTGTTTCTCCGACGACTTTTCCCGTTGATAATTTCCATCATCAAATTTGTTTCCATTGGTAATTTCCGTTGCTAAAACCTATTTTTTTTGTGGTGAGCTAAAAGTAATTATTGGAAAAAATTAAAAATCTAAGTTAAATAGTTTTTTATTTTTATTTATCTAGTAATTATTATAACATCTCCAAAAATAAATTATGAGTATCTTTTTTTATTTACTACTTTAAGTAATTTTTAATTATCTAAACTACATCAACCTTGATATGAGTCAAAATTTTAAATATAATATCTTGTTTGATGAGTTAGAAAATTCCCTCTCTTCTATCTACTTTTCCTACCTAGCTGGCCTTTAAAAAAATTTCTTTCTTACTTGTTTCCTAGTATTTAAACCTCTATCAAATTTCATTTTTAGGATAAGCAGGTTCTATCTTGCCCAATAGCTTATCGAGTATATCGCCTTCTTTTAGGAAAGAACTAATGAAGACTTAACACAACGCTACTCCCTCTCAGGTCGGCAAGTCCTACCTTTCACCTTTTACCACTCCTCAATCTTTCCCGTGCATTCATTAAACCTCCTCCTTTCCTCCTTTAATTCCTCTTCCTAAATCTTATGCAACCTTTGAAGTTGGTGTTGTCTCTTCCCCAGCTACCTTTAATTCTCTCACTCCTTTGTCTCACAGCTTATACTAGATCTGAATAATTACCTCCTCGTCAGGCATAACTCTTAACTCGTCTTATAATAAAACTCATGTTCCTTCCTCTAACCCCGTGAGTGTTAACAAGATTACATAGTGTCAAGTGGTGGGAAATAACTCTCCTTTAGACAAGTTAAGGCAACTGCTATCAATTCACAAGGATAGTAAGTATAGTGAAATGGAGCTTAACCCTAGTTGGTTGCTTTGGAAATAAGAGACCATCTTACCCACAAATGCAACTTTGTTCTTAAGATAATTAAGATGTACTAATAAATAAAGAGGAATTTTCCTTTTAAGTTTCACTCTAAAGCTAGCATGTAGAAGATCTTGGAGGCTAGACCATGAAATATAAATAGAAAAACAATATTTTGTAAAAAAAAATGTTGTTTAAGAACGGATCTAGTCAGCCTAAAGTAGAAATATATTCTTACATGGATAAAATTATATAGCATTCCATTAGAACATTGGTCCACTATTGACTTAAGCTACTTATCAAGCTCCTATAAAAGCCAATCTACCTAGATAAGCATACTAATAGTATAAAAAGGATTTAGTATTGATGTATTTTTATAGAAGTAGAAATAGGCAAAGATTTATATGCTATATATTAAGCATCATGAAATTGATGAGGATGGCAATTTAACAGAGGTAGAAATCTTTTTAAAAAATATATAAAAACTACCTTTGTCTTAAAAAAGAAATATTGGAGGCTAATTGATAGGTATTCAAGTTGGTAATTATCAATAGCTAATGGGGGAGGAATCGACTGACCACAAAGAAGGTATAGAAAAATAAACCACACTATTAGGTACCAATTAAAACACAACAACATTTAACGGAAAAGAAGTCTCAAGCAAAATAGGCTTCTAAATTTGATAAGGATATTGCATTTGTAACTCAAGAAGACAATCAGAGGCAAACTGACAATGATAATCCTAGCTATCCTCCTACGGAGACATTGCCAACCAAAGTTAAAGAAGAGGAGAATATTAGTGTAATAAACCAAAAGAAGTTGATGCCTCTCCCACGCTAATTGAAATTTAACTACTAGATGAATATATATCTACATCCAAGATAAAACTAGGGAAAAAAATCCAAAAATGAAAAAGGCTATTAATAGCCTTCTCCCTCAAACTTATACAATTATAGCTTAGAACTTAAAAGGATTAAATAACCCTAAATAATAATAGGATCTTCATGATAAATGTTTATAAATAAAACTAATTTTTAGGACTCCTACAGATTAAAATAAAGTCTACAGATTTCAAGAAAGTGTGATTTTTTAAAGTTAATTACTAAAAAAAATTTCAAACTTTACTCACTTTTGCAATTATAGCTTAAACTTTAAAAACTAACAATAAAATACTTGAACTTTTAATTCTTTACAAAATAACCCGATGTTAGACTCTCTATTAATGAAGATGATGTAGTTTGAGTTAAACATGAGATATTAGGTGTAAGTTAAATTCCACGACAAATTATCAATAATTAAAGTAATTAATTTAAAATAAAACAAACCTAACCTAAGATTTATTTTCCCTATCTTTCTCCCATTTTCCTACACTCATTTGTTGGCAAGTGGCTTCATTAAAATTCTTTTCCACAGCTATTTGAAACTAAAAGGTTCCATCTTTCTTAGAATATTTGGATTCTCAGGCATGGCATCGCATCTGGTTGTAATTACATTCTTAGTATTTCGTAAGAATAGGGAGAGTACAAGCCTTGTGCCATTGGCAACTACAAGCCGATAGTGAACGAGTCTAGAGATGTAAAATTGGGATGTCTTCCCAGAATAGACATAACATCCATGTAGTCGCCTCGCAAAATATAGACTCATGAAGAATTGAATGATGAGTTGTAAGCATAATAAAATCTTAGGAATCAATAGACATACTACAGACGAGATAATTTGGAGAAGCCACTTACTAGATAATGAGTGTAGGCAAAAGAGAGAAAGATAGGGAAAAGGAAGCTTAAGTTAGGTCTTTTAATAATAATTAATTTAATTTAATTATAATCTAATGTAGATTTTGACTTACACCTGATATCCCACGTGTAACTTATTATAGTTGCAATGGCTTACTACATTAGTTCCATTAATGGAGAGTCTAATGTTGAGCTATTTTTATGAAAAATTTTAGGGTATTTCGTTGAAATTCAAGTTATAATTACAAAATTGAGTAAAGTTTAAGATTTTTTTAGTAATTAACCCTTTTTTAATAACACTTGGTGCCCTATCAATAACTGTGTAGCTTTCTATAATGAAAAAAAATCATAGATGCCTATAATTCTTACTAAGGCTAACTACACTAAAGAAAGTTATCTAACTAATATGATTATTTGAGCATGATGACCAGATTAAACATAACCATTGTCTATATAGCAGACATAGATTCTTAAAGGAAAATTCTATGGACATACCTCACCTTTTTATGCTCAACCCTTAGGTAATCATATGAGGTTTTAATTGTACTCTTTTATCTTAATAATCTGAAGGATAAAAAACAAAAATGAATATTTAAAGTGAGGAATTTAGGAAATGCATTAATGATTTAAGGTTATCATACCTTAGATACATTAGCCAAATTTTCACTTACTCCAACAACCAATTAGAAATTTAGTTTGGAAGAAAATGGATAAGACTTTTGTGAATGCGTGCTAGCTCACCAATTTTTCTAATAACTAGGGGCACTTTGAAATTTTAATATGCTCTATCCGCTTTCATATTAAAATTCACCTATTTGCACTCTCTGTCATTAAAAAAGCTCCTTTTAAATTTAGTAACTATCTAATTACATACCTGAGTTTGTACAGGTTATCAATAAAGTTCTAAGCATCAAAGTATAAGGATTTAAGGAATATAAATGCATGAAGAGAGTAAGAGCCATCATGAAGAGCTTAAAATCCTTTTTAAAAAAATATAACTTTGAACTTTTTAAGATGGAACCATGTGATAAGTTCATAACTATTCAAGAGGAACTCAACTTTAATTCTAGAGATAAGGCATATAACATTTTAAAGAGGAAATCCTTGTCATATTATATTTAGAATTTTGATATCCATTTCTCCCTTTTAAGATAAAATTTAAGAAATTAGTGGCTAAAATAAAGGGATATAAGCTCTAAATATTTTAGTAACTTTCTCTTCATAAGAAATAATATCAATAAAATCATTTTACTTAAGGATAATGAAGGAACCATTACCCCAAAAAAGATTAATAATTCAGCATAAAAGTACTTCAAAGCTACTTTAGCCATAACTAATAATATTTTTTTTCAATATAAGAAATAACCTACATGTTTACTCATTCCATATATAGCAAACAAGTCTTAATTCTTATTGAGCCTTTTGGTACCTTTTACATAAAGAATGCTTGATTTAGCTTAGGAGACAATAAAGCACTTATCCTTGATCAGTTCAATGTAATTTTTCCCTTAAAGAACTTAGAATCTTACAAGTACCTCATTCATATAAGTAGTCATGTAATTATTCAATAATAGTATAATGTTGCATGAGGTTAACAAGACTCATATATGCTTGATCACTAAAACCTCTAACCCTTCAAACTTAGTTAACTTTAGACTCCAAGAATGTGCAAAAAGGTAGACGTCTTCAGTTGTAAGATACTTTTTAAAGAGGAGACTCCCCTATCCCATTGTGAAAGCCTTGGTTGAAGGAAGATGAAAGAGTAATATACTAGAAATAGTTCTCTTCTATAAAAAACATTTCTAAATCTTTAAGTTTTCTAATGAAGCAAATGCATTGAGCATCATAGATCAAGGCCCCTAGCATAGGTAAAAAATATCTGATCCTACAACAGTGGACACCTGAGATGATTCTGGATAACAATAACCTAAGGCCTTGTTTGGTTGGCATGGATTTTTCCATAGGAAAGTAATCTTTTTCCTAAAATTTACATTATTGTGTTTGGTTCATTTTTTTAAGTAGTTAGGAAAGTAAAAACTTGCCCAATCTAGGAAAAGTAGTAGCACTTTTCTTGGATTCTAAATCCCACCACCTCCTTGGTATTTAAATTACTTTTCTCAAGAATTTAGTCTAAAAAATGCACTAGCCAATTCAACATTTCCTTCTCTCTCAACTCTATG
>JAOQML010000002.1:9857014-9868004 GCA_027568935.1 Erythroxylum urbanii
TAATATACATTTAAAATTTTACAACCTTATTTTAATTATTCATTTGTAGTATTCTAAATTATATATTTTTAATATTTCTATCGTAACTCTTTTTTAATATACATTTAAAAATTTAAATGCTAATAATTTTATGGCAAATTGTAAAATTGCATAATATTCATTTATACATTAAATAATATAAGATGTTAGCCCTTTTTATTATCTTAATTAATTAAATATTTATGGCGAGGAGAGGAGGCGGCGATAAGGAGAGCACTATCTTTTGATTTTGTTTAGAATAACACTACAGTGACTGAAGGAGGAGCAGTAGCAGAAGCGGGGTTTAGTGTGATTCCGAAAATGAACGAAGTTGTTTTACTAATAAGCAAAACATGTGTTGAATAGTTGAGTGAAAGAGTAAGAATAAGGCAGCTAAAAGAATCAGTCATCACCAAATTCAACGTCCAAAACATCTTTTCCATCAAAAAACCGGTTGCTATTTTTTTTCTCTCACTATCTTCTCTCAATATCTTCCCCTCCTTTCTCACCCACAAAAACACAAAAACTCAAAAATGGAGGACATGGACACTGATGTTCATGCCCTAGCTGCAAAAAGTGAAAATCCAACAACCCCTAAAGTCAAGAATAAGGAAACAGAGGTGGAAAGCCAGATCTTAGAAACTCCTTCAGCAAAGAACTAAGCTAAGTCGACTACTGTGGACACTCCAACACAACAGCAAGCTTCTTCCATGGCTCCTACTGCTCCTGTCAACAAAGAGAAAATCAATGCTACATCCAAAGACTCTTATGCTGACAAGATGCAAAGTCAACAGACAAACTCCATACCTGCAAATAGCAATGCACCACCTATGACCTTCAAAGATAAACTGAACAACAATCCATTCAAAAGGGTGGAGGTCAAGCTGAAACCAGGTGATGTAATCCATGACATGACTGAAACTAGACCCAAAGTAAGTTTCGTGGAAGAAGTACAGCTGAAGATGGTTCAAAACTTTGCTAACACAGTGATCATCAGACCACTTGGAAGAATTGTTAACTATAAAACATTATATTAGAAACTGATGGGCTTATGGAGACCAAAAGGCAACATCGAGATCATGGACATTGAAGATGGGTTCTTCTTAGTTAAGTTGTCCTATGAAGAGGACTATTACACAGCACTACTGAATGGTCCATGGGTGATCCAAGGGCATTATGTAACAGTTTATCCATGGCATAGGGATTTCAACACCAAATCAGACAATATCAAGTCGATAGCCACATGGATACGTAACCCTGGGCTACCACCTCGATATTTTCATGAAGATGTACTTGAAGAGATCACAATGCTCATTGAAAAGTTCATTAGGGCTGACAAGCATACCTTGGGAATCCAGAGGGGCCAATCTGCAAGACTAGTGGTGAATATGGACCTCAGGAAGCCACTCACCACTAATGTTACGATCGATGATAAACTGTATAAAGTTGAATATGAATCACTCTATAATATTTGTTTTAACTGTGCTTGTTATGGGCATTGTAAGGAGGAATGCACAAAGGGGAAGGAGAAGGAGAAAGACTCAGTGGCTCCATCGGAAAATCAAACAGAGCAAAATTCCACACAGGAAAACTCAGGACGGCCAGAAACAAACAACCGAGGCAACAAATTTCAAAACCGGCTACTGACGGAAGCCTCATCATCATCTGCTTACCTTGGGATTTCACGCCACACTCCAGCCACCGATAACCAACGACTAGATTGCACAAAACCAGGTCCTTGGATGATTGCAAAAAAGAAAGGAGGACGTCAGATGCAAGGGGGTGAAAAGACTTCAAGTCAATTAAAAAATCAAAAGCAAACTACTTTTACCTCATCTCGATTTGAAGTCCCCCGAAATGAACCAGAAGAGGAAAGTACGGCCAATCTAGCAACCACAAACAATATTATATTCAATTCAACAGGGCTTAGAACAGAAATAATTGGAAGGAAGAAAAGGCCTATTAAAATGAAAGCCTAGGAGCCAAGGCCCAAAAGAAAGTTTGTATCCAAACCAGAGGATCATGTCTGGGTAAAGAAGGGACCCAATGAAGCTGGGCCTTCAACATTATCTGTAGCCCAAAACCAGCAACAGTCCAACTCTGTTGCAACCGTGGATCGTTTGGCTACAGAGGAGGATATAAGCAAAGCCCACCAAGTTACACCAGAGTCAACAGCAGGCAAAAATCAAGCTCAGCCCAATATGGGCCCGTCCACAGTATAGCCCATTCGCTTTCCACCACAGGCAGAAACTCTAGCCCAAACAAGCTATACATTTTCCATCGTACCACACCCAGAACCTCATCGCTTACACAGAAACGACAAGGAACTTGATGATCAACAAGGCAATGCAAAGGAGAAAAGCACCAAAGGGATCCATCTGGGAAACAGATCGAAAAACAACCATAAACCCATGCCTGAGGAGATAATCAGTCTCTTAGACAATGGGGACTACATGGACTCAGATGAGGTCCCAGAAGAGGAACCTCCAGATATAATGGAGGAGCAACAGCTGAACAATCAGGAGGCCTTACCAGGACAATCCAGGTAAGACATCCTTATTCAAACAAGTTTCTAAATGAATCACAACATAATAACATGGAACAACTGTGGCATTTCCAACAAAAACATAAATACAATAGCAACACTAAAACAACTGGTCCAACTACATCAAGCAAACATAGTAATCTTACTAGAACCAAGGACCAGTGGAGTCAAGGCTAAAAACTCTAAAAAGCCTTGGCTTCCCCAAATCCCACAGAGTAGAGGCAATAGGATATGCAGGGGGATATGGGTTTTATGGCATCATTCAATCAATATGTATGTAATTCATGCTGACTGGCAAATACTTCACCTTAATGTGATTTTACCAGACAATTCCTCTTTTTTGTTATCTGCTATTTATGGAAGCCCACATGCCACAATAAGAAGGGCACTATGGGGAAGACTAACAATGTTGGCAGGTATGATAACATCCCTTTGGATAGTTGCTGGAGATTTCAATGTTTTCACATCCAGGGAGGACAAAGTAGGAGGAAGAGTGTCTAATGGTTGCTCACATTTCAAAAAATGGATCAAGTATGCACATATGGAAGATATGGGCTTTACTGGCCAACGTTATACATGGACAAATGGCACATGTTTTGAGAGGATCGACAGAGTTTTATGCAATATGGAAATGATCAATGCTTACAAAGCCATACAAGAATATCACCTCCCTAGAATAAACTCAGATCATTGCCCAACGTTAATACAACTCAAAGCAAGCTCTAAACAGAACACACAGCAACCAAGGTTTAGATACTAGGCAGCTTGGGAGCTACATGATCAATGGAAGTATTGGTTGAATAGAGTATGGGAAACATCCAGCCCACTTCATCAGGCAATCCAGACATTACAAGACAACATAAGTGAGTGGAAATATGAAATTTTTGGAAACATTTATAAACAAAAAAGGAGATTACTAGCTAGACTATCAGGAATACAGTCAAGTCTCCCAACCAAACCACCAAAGAGAACATGGAAACTAAAGTATAATCTTAGACAGGAACTAGAAAGATTGCTGCTCCAAGAGGAACAATTAAAGGCACAAAATAGGAGGGCAACTTTCCTAACTGAGGGAGACAGAAACACAAAGAGTTTTCACAAGCTGCACAAAATACTTAGAACCAGAAAACAAGTCAAAATGCTCAGATTGGAATCAGGGGAGTGGTCAACATGCAAGATTCACATCAGCAATGAGGTAACCACTTTCTACAAGAATCTTTATACAGAACACAACTCCTAAATGCACACAAGCACATTTAATAGATATCATATCAGGAACATGTGGCCTCAGTTACCATTTGAGGCACTACACCTATTAAGCAGCCCTGTCACAAGGGCAGAAATCAAACAAGCAATGTTTCAAATGTTCCTAGACAAGGCTCCAAGTCCAGATGGTCTCACTGTTGGTTTTTACCAACAGAACCGGCCAACTGTATGTTCATCAGTCTACAATATGGTAGAACAGGTTTTCTCAACAGGTACAATGGATCTTAACCTCAATAGAGCTCTCATCACTTTGATCCCATTAAAAAAGTAAGCCAGTTCAGACCTATTAGTTTAATAAACACCAATGCAAAATTGATCACTAAAATCATTGCCAATAGGTTGACCCACATATTACCTACCCTTATCCTACCAAATCAACCAAGTTTCATTCGGGGTAGACACATCATAGACAATATAATTGCAGCACAAGAAGCAATCCACCTAATGGAAAACACTAAAGGGGACACAAGCTGGATTGCTGTCAAAATTGACCTTGCAAAGGCTTTTGACAAAGTAAATTGGGATTTTTTAAAAGATAGATTACAAGATGCAGGAATTCCAAATTACCTTACCAAAGTCATAATAAGCACAATGCAAACAACTTCCATGAGAATACTTTGGGAAGGCATATAGGGTGAGTGGTTCATACCAAGCAAAGGGGTAAGACAAGGGGATTCTATGTCACCCTATCTCTTTGTACTCTGCATGAATAGATTGTCTCAAGCTATTAAACAAAAAGTTGAAGAAGGTGAGTGGATCCCCCTCCAGTTTTGAAGAGGAACCACAACACTATCACACTTGCTTTTTGCAGATGATCTCATCTTGTTCTCAAAGGCATCTGAGGACCAGATACATACAATGAAACAGGTAATCTCTGAATTCTCCCTATTCTCTGGTCAACAAATAAATTCAGAAAAGTCTACAATGTATGCATCACCAAATACACCAGTAGGGCTTGCACAAAAACTGAGTTCATTAATAGGAACAGAACTGGTGTCAGATTTGGGTAAGTATCTAGGAACACAGGTTATCCATGGCAGATACACAAAAAAACATTATCAAGATATCTTGAATAAGGTAAAGAACAGAGTGAATATGTGGAATGCACACAGGATATCAATGGCTGGGAGAATGACCTTATGTAAATCAATAATCAGTGCTTTGCCCACATATCACATGCAATCAACTCTACTGCTAAAATCAACCTGTAAGGAACTAGATAGGTATGCACGGAAATTCCTCTAGGGGGTAACATAGATGAAAAGAAAACAGCTCCAATCAAATGGGAGGGGGTATGCCAACCCAAAAATAGAGGTGGTTTAGGCTTCAGGAAAACCAGGGAGCAAAATGTAGCATTCATAATTAAACTAGCATAGGAGTTACTAACAGCTAAACAAAAGTTGTGGAGAAACATTATGTTTACTAAATATAACCTAACAGAACAACATATGATCATGGGGATCCCAAAGAAGAAAGGATCACAATTGTATAATAGCATGTACAAAATATGGAACTATATACAGGAAGGATACACTTAAGAACTTGGAGATGGAAATTCCATCTTGTTCTGGAAACACAGATGGTTGCCCACCGAGGAAATATTACAAAACCAGGTAAGTGTTTCCCTACTAGAATCAACACTCTCCAAAAAAGCTAACTACTATGTTAATTATGCAGGTAACTGGAAGTGGGATGACCTCACAACTCTACTCCCAAACAAGTTTCAAGCAATGCTACGAGCAATCCTCCCCTCCCTCAGGACAGACTGAGATGGAGATGGGCTCAAAATGGTAGATGTACAACAAGTTCAGTATATGATATTCAAACACGCTCAATATGGAACCAAACTGAGGCATCATGGCAACATATTTGGAAGCTAAAAGTTCCAGAAAGAGTGAAAACATTTGTCTGGAAAGCCCTTAAAGATGGTCTTGGACCAACAGCAAAAGATTTCACAGACACATAAGCTCAACACATAGCTGTCATATTTGCACAAGAGAAGAAACAGCAATCCATATCATGAGGGATTGTTATAGAAGTAGAGAATTCTGGACAGCTATCAGACCAAATCTCCCACAAACTTTCTGGGAAAGTGAGTCACTAAATCAATGGCTATTATCCAACATCAACTCACCCTTCATGCAGGAAAATATACCATGGAACGAATGGTTTACAAAAGCATGCAACATTCTATGGTCATCTAGAAATGAGGATGACTTCCAGGATACACAAACATGCACTAGCTCAACAATAGCAATCAAGATCAAGGCTTATGTCAAGGAAAGCAACCGAGCCTTCAAGCTCAAAGAACCCAACAGGGAACACAGTAACATAGAGGCAAATAGGGATATAACGAGCCAACCAAGCACCACTTCACAAGGTTATTACAGAATCAGATCTGATGGTGCAATTGCAAGAGATACATCAGAGGCAAAGGCTGGAGGCGTAATAACAGATGCTAACGGAAGATGGGTCATTGGATTCTCCAAATCCCTAGGCATCTGTCAACCCCTGCAAGCAGAATTATGAGGGTTATTTCTGGGACTACAAACAGCAAAGAAAATCAAGATCAAAGAAGTGGTAATTGAATCAGATTCAAAGGAAGCTATAGATTTACTTACCATTAATGTATCCGGAGATCACAGAGCCTGAAACCTAAGGGAACAAATCAGAAGTTTGGCGTCTGAATTTACAGTCGTAAACTACAGATTCATTCGAAGGAATTACAACCAACAGGCAGACGAACTAGCAAAGAAGGGCATCAGAATTTCATCCAACAACGGCACAATCTATTTTTGGACACCAGATTTACAAAACCCAGAATTCAATCGGGAACAATCATCTCAACCACCCAGAGGGGAATTGGAAAGGAGAAGGAGAACCCCATCGTTTCGTCAACATTCGCCTCAGATTCTAGATCTGAATGAGCCTGGGGAAGCAGGAGCATGGGGAGTAGGAGCATTTACAGCGGAGCGGACGATTTTAGGGACACAAGAAGTAGCGCAAGTGACTAGTGGGATTTCCCACCATTTCTATCCACTCTAAAGGCTATTTTGTAATTTCAAGTCTTGGCTAATCATCCCTCCAATATAGTAAAAAAAAACATGTGTTGAATGCTGCGTTGAATAAGACATTGGATTTGGAGCTCTGATCGAGTTGGGTCGTAGAGCCGAGTCTAACCACTATTTGAAGCCTTAAAAATTATGTATATTTTACTGTTACTTTTTGGACAGAAGTATAAAAGAGTATTTTTTAAAAAAATTAAAATTTAAAATAATTTAATAATTTAAAATTTTAAAAACTAAGAGATATTTTAAAACTAAGTTAAACTATGTGTCTTTACTTCTATTACACATCTGACATCTAGTTTAGGTTTTAAATGTGTTATAACAAGTATTTAATAAATTAAATTTAGAAATTACATCCTCTAAATTCTAAAAACATGTTTGGAAAATAGTTAATTTTGAATTAAAATATAAAATTAAACTTCGAGCATAATGCTTTTATGAAATATAATAACGTATTTTGGGTTATTATTTAAAATTAAATATTTAATCTTTTTATTGATAAAATTTTAAATATATTTTTTAAAAATTTTCATATTGTTTAACCTTTTTAACGTTGCTCTTTAAGTTTAAAAAACTACTAATATCTCCTTAAATTTATTTATTGATGTTAAGGAGCCTCCTATAGTCAATTATCCTTAAATACTTGCCACATAAAGTATAGGACAAGATTGTATTCAATCCACTATATGACAGTTTGTATGACTAACAAGTACTACATCATAAAAATAATGTCTCTAAATAAAGAGATAAATTTTTGTACAAGGAACCATTTGCAAAAATAACTCTTTCTTTCCACAGGTACTTGTTTACGCATATCCTACTCCAAAATGGACTTTGGATATACAACAAAGTACAAAAGTTTTTGACAAACCAGTTACTAAGATCAACATGTTTATTAAACCAGTACAGTAATCTGGTTTACATTGAATACCCGCTACACCATATTTTTCAGTACCAATAGCAAACATGGAAACAACTATAGCAAGAAGATTCACTTCCTTTTGCTGTTCCAGCAAATCTTGCACAGAAATGTTGAAACTTGAAGGACAACGTTGGCATGTTTTAAAATATTCAGAAAATTAACAAGAGTTGCAAGCTAGCAAAATTGGTAACCCAAACATGCCAAAGATTGCAATTACAGAAAATCCCACCAACTGAACCATATCTACATATCATGGAAAGCATTTTCAATAAAAAGTAGAATAGACAACAAGGGCAATGTCCTTGTTTTAAATAAGCTACATATAGCTATATGTATACATTCACATATGCTGCTACTCCTGCCAATACACAAGGGCAACTAAAAAGAATCTAAACCAACGTCCAGATGTCAACAATAACCAACTTACATAGTACTGTTCCATAACAAGGCAACTCTAAGCATGGTTTAAAAGGAATTGATTAAGCATATGGAAAGGCAAATCTTAATATTAAAATGTCTGCAAGAGCGCCCAAAACACTGCTTTCAATAAATCTTTTATAACATTTTGCATAGTACACATTGTTGTTCTACAAAACGCCACAAGAAATTAAGTTATATTGCTACCAATCCGTGATATCTGAGTAAATATATAACTCCAACCCTTAAACCTTTGTACATCTGATTTAGATTAAAGCCAATGACAAAACATACATTGACACACTTCACTAGGAGAAAATAAGGTCCCAGTTCTGCAAAGCACTAAAGGCCAGCCTAGTTAGGTTCAACTACTTGCAACTTCTTGTTGACATTGGTGTACTATTTAGTCATTTCCTGAATCTGAAGAACACTTGTACAAACGACAGGAAAATGAGAGAGCAACACTGACTACATGTCTACACATTTACGCTTACACAGTGCAAAAGTTATCTTCTCATTTCTTGCAACAAGTTAAGGATCAAAACATAATAAGATTTGTTGCCGTCCCAACTATAAAAGGTTCCATCAATAATCTAGTTAAGAAATAAAAGACAACACCCAAAGTTATTGATATAGGGAGAGCTGGTAAAGCCCGATGGTAAACTGACAACAAGATAAGGGTGCAACCAAGCCCTGAAATAATTGCAAGGTAACAAGCATATACTGTCATCAGGTCATACATAGCAGCCCTACCCACAAGAACACTGTAGAAAACAAAGTCTCCAAGACCAAGCTTAATACCTCGACTGGCACCCATATCAGAGCCATCCCTCCTAATTTGTTGGCTCTCATCGCCTAAATCGAGCATATCAACAAGAGGAGACCTTTCCTCATGCATCACAATTTCAGAGTCTCGGTTCCCAGCCACTGTTGAGAACTCTGATGAGTCACTATTAGATGAACGCCCCCGCAAAATCTCCACCAGAGGGGACCTCTCTATTTCATCTCTATTCAAAACACCATCCACATTTCCAAGATTCCTTAGCTCAATACCAGAATAATCAGTGTTAGATTCATTTTCACCTTCTCTTCCAACCACAACACTCCCTGATGCTGTTTGCATCTCCAATGACCCAGTTTGAATAGCCACACCAGCCAGTAGTTCGAAACTTCGAACCTGACTCTCCCCATTTATAGAAACTGCAGGGCGAGCCTCATATACCAATGCTGGAAGCTCCTCATCACGACTTTGAGCTAACTCCACCAACAGTTTAAGTGGGCCACCAGGTGCCAAAACTGCCACCAAATCATAAATGGCAAGTGCGACCAGTAAAATCCATGTAGTCCATTCTGGTAACTTCGTAAACCAAGCGGCTACACATACACCCAAAGCAACCATATATCCTTGCCTCAGAACAATTGGTATTGCACTTGAGAACACAGACAGTACACCAACAATCGTAAAGTTAAACAGCAGGATGAAGCAGGTGATCGAATCAATTGGTATTGAAAAGTGCTGAATTATCGACAAAAAGATAGAGCCGCCCATTGAACCTAGAAAGGAAAAGGAAACAAATAAGGAAAAGAGAAAGCATCACGAAGTTAAGACAAAAACTATCAGATGCAGAGGAAGAAGAGTAGTCAATCCCGCAATTAGACCATGATGCGAAATTGATAAACCCACATTCACAAATCTGGGCAAGACAAGAGACAGTAAACATATAATTGAGTGAACGGGCATGTGGTTTCTGCTACATAGCCAACAAGGTGTGAACTTGGGAGAATAAATATAAGTCATAGAGAAATGTGGGAAGAGACGATAATAGTAAAAAATGGTAGAAAGGAGTGTGCCAGATGCAGATGACAGTCAGAGATGGTGTTCCCGCAATTATACTTCCCAATCCGTAAACATATCAACCAGCAGTAACTACAAAATTAGGGTAATAACAGTGCGGTGAAACTACCTAGCACGAAAAAGGCAGAGAAGCGCATATAATTCTTCAAGAAGTTGGTACAGTTATAGTAATACAAGAGCACCAGAACGAAAGTGACGACAGCAATAAGGATAACGAAGACCAACGCATTAAGCAGGGCTCCCTCGAGCTTCTGCGTCGCCGAATCAGAGGGATTCTCGAGGTAAACGAGGTTAGCGGCGGTTTGGATAGACGGGGCCGAGGTCGTGGCGGAAGAGAAAGGATTGGACGGAGAGAGGGAGTAGACGATGAGGACAACGAGAAGCATACAGATTGAGACCGGAGACATCACTCCGATTATCTCCGTGCCGATGGTCTCGAGAATGCTGGACTCCATGGGTAGGTTTTGGGTTTAGGTTTCGATGAGGAATTACGTCGAACCGGTGGTCGCTGATTACATTTACGGCCCAGAAACGCAATGCCCCACCCTCCGGAAAAATTGGGACATAAGAACCACTTACTGCATTGCTGTTCCGCCAAGTCTCTCTTTCCTCTTTTACTCTTTGCTACGTGAGAAAATTAGTTTAAACATGAAAATAAAAATTTTGCCCTCATTTTATCTGCAAGTTTGCTCTGCTGTCCGTTAGGTTTATTTCATTTTGATTTTTTGTTTTTCTTTTCAAATTTATTAAAAAGACTTATTTATTTGAATTTTCAGTTTTTGTTTTTAAATTTGGTTTCTTCCATTTTTCAAAAATTATGAAAGCTATAAAAAGTAATTTTTATTTCTTGTTTTTGTTTTTACTATCATTTAAATATATATTATTTAATTTACTATAGA
>JAOQML010000002.1:9910461-9930602 GCA_027568935.1 Erythroxylum urbanii
ATAATTGTGTATAAAGGCTATCATATAAAATTGAGCCCAATTAATTAAAGTGGTCTAATATGGTTATTGTATATTGGGCTTTATGTATCTATTTTAAGTGTGGGCTTCATATGTGTAAAGACCGGGCTATATTTTCTAGTTTTATGATGGGCCAAATTAGAAATTAGATTAGGGTTTTACCCTAATAAAAGGTGGTTATGGTCTCCAAATTAAACGTACGCTTAATTCTTTTCTGATATCCCATTGTCAGAGAGAAAACAGAGAGATCAAGGGAAAACTCTGGTGAACAGGCTACGTTCTAATTTAGAAGACAAACTGCGAGACTCCAGTCCGGATTTTACAATGGATTCAGGTATGCTTCTGCTTTTATTTAATTCTTGATGATTTGATATGAATGGATCCTGTGTTTTGAAGGGATTAAATCCCTACATGAGATACTGTATAATAAGATGATTTGAAATTTAACACTTCATTGTTATGCAATAAAGGATTAAACATGATTATATTTGTTAAACATGAGTATCTATAAAATGGAAGCATGTTTATTTTTTAATTTCTGTATTGATTATAGATTCTTGTATGGATAAAAATAATCCTTATAACTATAAACTAGTCATTATTCATTAAAAATAAAAATAAATAAAGCAAAAAATATTAATACAACTAATAATATGAGGGAAGGATTTAAGAAAACATGTCTAAAAGAATATTAATATAGTAGTAATATATATTCTTTAATACATAACTTATGATTTCTTATTATGCAATTATTTTAGATTAATAGTGAATTAGTGGTATATTATATGTAATGATAATTTAATTTATATAGTTTGATTATGTAAGGAATAATTTGTTAGTCACCAAAGAGATCAAATTATAAAGTTATTATAAATATCAAATTAAAAAATAAAAATAAAAATTAGTTACTCTTGATAATATGATGCTTATGATTGAAATGACATAATGATATTTATTTAATGGGTATACTAAAGTTCAACGGTCATAATATATTTAAGAATTGTCAAAAGGTTGATTAGTTAATTTTATAACGATGAATTAACATGAATGTGATTAGTTGGTATACTTTGTTAGATATATTTAGTATACAACATATTAAAAAAACTATCTAATTATAGTATATGTAATTATTAATAACGTAAAAATAATAATTAGCATTGGTTTTTGTTATTTTTTGTATTGATGTAATTACCTAATCCTATTTTTGTATTTAATTTATGACTCAAAGCATTAATGTATGAGCATTTAATATATTTTGCAGAATTCGATTGTATTGTTATTTACTCATAAGCTTAGTCTATTATAAAGTTCAATGGGCTTAAGTTTACTTAATAGTGTGAAGAAGCTTAGTTCAACCTAGGAATCTTAGGTTTTGAGCTGGCATTTTAAACTAATAAGCCTGTTGCTACTATTGATATTGTTAGTGCTAAAGAAGAATCATTCCACAAACTTTTGGAAAGATCAAATATATTATGCTTAATGTTTATGCGAATGACAACCGCTAGTGATATCAAGGCTATAAAAAATAAAAGTGCTAAGGAATAATTTAAGTTTGTTAAAGATATTTCTTAGTCTGCCTCGACCGATAAATCACTTTCTGGAACTTTAATGGGTATATTAACCAATATAAAATTCAATCGTTTTTGTACTATGTATAAACATATCATTGAAATGATATATACAACAACAAAATTAAGATCTATAGTAATGGAAGTGAGTGAGAATTTTCTTGTGTAGTTTATTATTAATTCCTTGCCTCTTGAATATAGTCCATTCCAAATGAGTTACAATACTATAAAGGATAAATAAAATGTGAATGAATTACAAAGAAAGTTTATTCAAGAGGAAGAAAGGACTAAAAAATAAGGAGTTTACTTGATTAATTTTGTTGGGTCATTAAGAAGTTAGAAAGAAGTTCAAAAAGGACAAAGAAAAGGAGAATAATGTGCTTCATAAGGTTAATATATAATTAGTTTTAATCGGTAAGAAGGAAATCAGGAAAGATATATGCCATTTTTGTAAGAAAACTAAAAACCATTAGAAAGATTGCCTTAAATGTAAAACATGGTTCAAAAAGAAAAGTAAGCTTAGTTTTTTAGCATGTTTTGAATCAAATTTAGCAAAAGTAACTTATAATACTTGATGGATTGATTTTAGATGTACCACCCATATATATTACTAATAGGATGCACATATTCCCTACGAATCAAACTATAAATCCAAATAAAAATTGTCTCTATAAGAAACTGAGTCAAAGCTCCAGTTAAAGCTATTAAAACCTACTGTTTGATTTTAGACACTGCACATTATTTCTTTTTACAAACTCTTTATGTTCCTAATATTTCTTAAAACTGAGTTTCTTTGTCAAAACTTGATATTGTTGGATATTCTTTTTAATTTGATAATGGATGTTTTAGTTTTTCAAACATAATTGTCTTATTGGTTCTGACATTCTTTTTGATGGATTGTATAAATTAAAGCTTGATAGTAATTTTGTCGAAACTCTGTTGACCTTGTATCATAATATTGATACTAAATGAGGTTTTATAAATGAAACTTGAACTTACTTGTTGCATAAGCATTTGGGTTGCATATCCAAAGAAAGAATGATCATATTAGAAAATAATAAAATTCTTCCAATTTTAGATTTTACAGATCTTGGCATTTGTGTGTATTGTATTAAAGGAAAATATAGAAAACACACAATTAAGAAAGAAATGACAAGAAGCACATAACTCCTTAAAATTATACGCATTAATATATGTGGGCCTTTCAATGTTCTATTATTTAGTGGAGAAATTTTTTCATCAAATTTATTAGTAATCTTTCAATTTATAGCTATATTTGTTTATTGCATGAAAAATATTAATTGGCAGATGCCTTAGAGGTATTTCTTAATGGGGTAGAATGAAAATTAGACACAAAGGTGAAATTTGTCAAGTTTGATAGTGACGATAAATATTGTGGGAAATATAATGAAATTAGATAATGTCCAGGTCCATTTGCTAAATTCTTTGAAAAACATAACATATGTGCTCAATACACAATGCCAATTAAGCCATAATAAAATTGTGTAGTCTAAAGACGTGTTTGTATTTTAATGAATATAGTTAGAAGTACGATAAATTATTATTATTTTTACCCTTATCATTATGGATGTATGTTTTAAAAACTACCATGTGCTTATTAAATAAGGTTCCTAGTAAAACAATTCCTAAGACATCTTTTGAACTATTGATAGGAGGGGAAACCTAGTTTAAAGCACCTACATATTTGGAGTTGCTCAGCAAAAGTAAGAATCTATAATCCACATGAAAGGAATTGGATTCTAGAATAAAAAGGATTTTTCATTGGTTATCTAGAAAAGTCTAAAAGGTACATATTTTATTATCTTAATCATAGTATAAGGATTGTTGAAACTGAAAATGGTAAATTCATCGAAAATGGTGAAACTAGTAGGAGTTTAGATTCTTGAAAAGTTAAAAATTTAAGAAGTTAGAATAAGATTTCCCTTTCCTATAACTTCTCCTCAAGTATTTGTTCCTAGATTTGCTGAAAATTTTGAAAACTTACGAGGACAAAAAATTCATAAACAAACTCCAAAGAATGAAGTTGTTACTAATAAACTTGTTATCGAAGAGAAGTAGTATTAAGAAGATATCAAAGTAAAAAAAGATCAATCATTTTTATGATTATGGGGTTTATTTATAAGAGGTTGAAGGTGACCTAGGAATTGATAAAGATCCAGCTACGTTTTCATAAGCAACTGAAAGTAAAAATAATAAGTGGTTAAGCATCATGGAGGAAAAGTTGAACTCTATGGACGATAATGAGTTATGAGATCTTGCTGGATTGATAAAAGGTTGAAAGACAATCGATCGTAAATAGGTCTTAAAGACCAAACGTGACTTTAATGGTAATATCAAATGACATAAAGCTAGACTTGTCACCAAAAGTTACACTCAAAAGGATGGTATTGATTGTAATGAGATCTTTTTTCCTATTTTGAGAAAGGATTAATTTGGAATTATCATGGTAGTAATAGTTTGTGATTTAGAACTCCATCAAATGAATATGAAAAAGATCTTTCTAAATAGGAATTTAGAGGAAGAAATCTATATGGATTAACTTGAGAGCTTTCTAGTTGAAGGAAAGAAACATACAGTGTGTAAACTTAAGAGTCAATATAAGAACTTAAACAAGTCTTCAAATAATGGTATCTCAAGTTTAATGATACCACTATTTGTTTTGGATTTAAAGAAAATATTGTTGATCGATGAATATATCTGAAGGTCAATGGGAGCAAATTTATGTTTTTAGTCCTATATGTAGATGATATCTTACTTATTAGGAATGTTAGATTTATCTCATAAAACATATATTAATAAAATTTTGGAGAGATACAAAATGAAAAAACTCTCTGCAAATGTTGTTCCAACTCAAAAGGGAGATAAATTTAGTCTTAAGTAATGCCTAAAAAATAAATTGAAATGCATAATAATGAGAAGATTCCTTATGCATATATTTTTAGGAGTTTAATTTATGTTCAGAGTTGCATTAGACTAGACATTAGTTTTGTTGTTAGAATGCTAGATAGATATTAATGTAATCTTGGATTGGAACATTGGAAATTTGCAAAGATAGTATTAAGATATTTGCACGGAACAAAAGATCATATGCTCACTTATAGGAGATCTAATTGTCTTGAGGTAATTGGATACTCAAACTCAGACTGTGTCGGATGTTTGGACATAAGAAAATCCATATTTGGCTATCTATTTCTTTTAGTATAAGGAGCAATTTCACAGAAAAGTAAAAAAACAGTCCGTCATTATTACATCCACTATCGAAAATGAGTTTGTGATGTGCTTTGAGGCCATTGTTTATGGTTTATGGTTGCAAAACTTTATTTCTATACTTAGAATTATCAACAGTATTATTAAGCCGTTAAAAATTTATTGTAATAATGCCACAATACTCTTCTTTTCATAAAACAATCAAGTATTCAAAGGGTGTTAAACATATGCAAGTAAATACTTTGTTGTTAAATAAGAAGTTCATAAACAAAGAGTGTTGATCAAACATATTAGCATATACGTGACTGATTATGTAAATTTTAACAAAATTTGTCTTATTTAAAGACATTATTATTGAACCGTTAACATATATCTCAGCATAGATCATATTAAGTTTTGAATTAGTTATGAAATACGTGGAAGGGAGTATGTCACGTTACAGGATGTACAACCGATATGATCCTCTCTAGTTTTTTTGCTTAATTAGGATTAATGTTGTGAAAAAAAAGAGGACTTAACTTTTATTATATGCATATTATTTTATATTATTAAACCACAATTATATTATATGAGTCAAGTCGGAGATTATTAGATAAACTTATTAAGTTACCCATATTTTATGGTTTAATTATGTAAGCGTTTAAATCCTATTAGTCATTTGAAAAGAGATAATTATTAAATAAAACAATTATTTTTTAATATTATGTTAATGAACACATGAAATTAAAAAATTAGTTAACAAGGTATTGTTTAGGTTTTAAAGAATTATTTCTCTATTTATGTTCAGTTTTATATTATTAAAAACTCTACCAAAAAAGAAAAAGTTAAGAGAGAAAATCAAAATCTTAATTAAAATCCTAAAGGGTTTTTCTATCTTAATGTTTGTATGTGTAAAAATTATTAGATTCTAAAAATGTTGGAATTGTAGATTTAAAGTTTACAACTTACTTATATAATTGTGATATGATATATTTTAAATAAATTAAATTTGATTAATTGATTGAAAATTCAAGTTCTAAATACTTAAAGATTTTTAGGAAGTTGATGCAACTCAAATTAGTAACCTAATGCTTAGAAAATCTGATCTTGTTTCATCACAAGACATTAAAATGGGGAGGCGAGATAAACAAAAGGATAAGGTTTTTGACTTCGTTTCAAGGGTAGAGGCTCGCTACGCAAGTCGCCGGTGGTCCAATTCGGTTGGCCAGCCTCTTAAATGCTGGGATGCAGATGGTAGTATAGGAAAGGTTGACCGTTAAAAGTTTTGGTCGAATGCTACCATATGTACACACATATATATATACGCGGCTGTGTATCAAAATCTATCATTTTCCTTACGTAGACGAAGCATGAACGCAGCACCATGTTTTTATATAAATGTACCAAACCGAAATCAATGCTTTTGTCTTCATTTCTTTATTACTTTTATTGCATTGTTGTTAATTATGTACCTTTGCGGGTTGGTCAGCCATTTCTTCGCCTTTGGCCTGTGGGGTCTCTGTAAGAAAGTTGGAAATTTCAAGCGTAATGTGTATATATGTGAAAATTGATTATATCCACTGTTTCGACGAATCTTTAATCCTATTTAGCTTAATTCACCAATTCTTGTGGTATTCACAACAAATTAGCTAAATAAAGCACATATAATTTTAATAAAAACAAAAATTAGCTACTATGTATTTGTAAACAAAAATTTTCAAAGTAGGTTGCATGTAAACTATTATAAAAATGGTAATATTCGTTTAAAACTACTAGAAATATGTACTTATACCTTACCAAGTTACGACAAACATTGTTAATTAATTAGATTCGAGCAGCGTTCATCCCTCCCAACAAACACAACTCACTTAATAATGAGTTGAAGAACATCTGGATGCTATGATTCAATCTTACCTTGTTCTTTTAGCTTTTTATCGTAATCTCCCTATGTGCTAATTGCAGACTAATAATGCGAATCATTGTAATATAGTTGTAGCTCTTATTATTATTAATAGAATTTCTTTTAATTTTTAAAAAATTACCGTGAATTTCGTGCCGTTTAGTCATAAATTAAATGATGGCGGTGACTGCGGAGGTCACGGTTTTGTCACGCGCTCTTCATTCAGGTCACCATTCACCATTTTTTGAGTAGCTTGAATTCGTGGACATGCATCTACCAGCAAAACTTATAAGGCTTACCTCACCTGACCACCTCTAACTTTTCCTGTAATTGCATTTATTTTGTGTTATTATGTGTTTGTGAACGTGGAACCAAGCTGCGTAGCTTGTCCGGTAGCCTCGGGCTCAGGCTCTGGCTTAGGCACAAGGTGAGGTGTTAACAGTACAGGCAGTCTCCTGTTAGTTGGCGTGAGTTGGCAGACAGGCATGTTCGTTTTCTTCTCCTCTTCTCCGTATTTTATCGAGCTTCGCTAGCTACTCTGGGGTCTGTAGATCACGAGTTTCTACCTCCACCCACAAAGCTTCAAACTTCTGTTCTTTTGAATATTGGTTCTTTATAGTTTATACTGGTGCGTGTTAAGTTTCAGGCCTGCGTTAATAAATGTTGTCTTTTCTTCCTCCGGTGTCCTGTCATCTATCGTGCGAATGCGCTAGTACTGGACATTTGAGGAGTTTGGTATCAAATGTTTTTGCTTCTTTGCTTTCCATTATTGGATATTGATGCAAGTTAGCAAGACTCCATTCTTGTCTTTGTTGATTCGCACGCTGCAATGAAATGTCTTATTTAGTGGACACTGGCGGAAAAGGTGGTGGGCTACTGAGCTGGGCTGAAGAAACTCCTCCTGAGCATATGATTAATGGTCAATCACAAACAAACAGTCGAGTGGTTCAACGAACCTTTTCTTCAGCAAGCTTTGTTTTCATTTCTGTCCTTTACCAGCTTCCTTTCCACTTTCTCTTCCATTTCTAACACCGCGTCGACAGTATTAATGTTGAAAAGTAGGGGATAAGCCCTACTGTTTCTGACTCCTTGTCCAATCGAAGTAGAGGATAAATAGTTAGATGTTCCACCGGCTTTTGAATTCCTGAAGTTATACGGAGAAACTGATTTGCAAACCCACTCTCTGCACTTGTTGCTTTGGTCAACTGACCAGAATTATAAACAGTAGAAGGCAATTAGTTAACTATTTTGTTAGTGAATCTGCCAAAAGGAGTCACAGTCTTGTAATATGTGTTAATCACGAAGTCTGGAGTAATATGCTTGTATAGAAAGATGAATGACCAGTCTGAGTGTTTTGTTTGATGAATATAGACTTGTAGGATTTCTGTCTTAAGTCGTGTTATTGCCTTGGTCATTCTACACCACCACTATGTGCATTGCTTGCATCCACTTCCTCTTGTTCTTTTATCCTTGAGGTTCGAATTTAACGTCTTTCCTGCTTATCTTTATGATGACTTTCTTTTTACTTCATATGCTATATCTTGTACTGGGCTCGATCAATTGGATTAAATGTTGTGGTACCTCCTCCTTAAATGTGATTGTTCTATGTGAATTATATATGTAAATAGAGCAACAATAATGTGAATGCAAGCTACAAGAACTAAAGAAACGCAAGAACCTTATGTAAAGCACTAAAGTGCACGTGATGAACGTTAATGATTGCTTCAGTAAAGCTGTTAATATTGGCGTTTGTCACTGTGTAATGGGCAGTTGTCCCTTTTAGCTCTCGCTTCATGTTCATTATCCCTTTCCTAGTCTTGTTATCCTGTTTTATATCCTGAATATGATGAACGAACATCACTACTGTCCTTTACATTGGCTGTAAATTCACTAATGAAGATTATAATTGCTTACAGTTCTGTGGAGGATCATGGATAGCACAATCGAAGAGGGGCTTCTTGTACCAAAAGAGGATGTTAACTTGAGAAAGAGGATTTGGATGGAGTCTAAGAAAATGTGGAGCGTTGCATTCCCCGGAATGGTGGCTAGGGTGACCACTTTTGGAATTATTGTGGTGACACAGTTGTTTATGGGACACATTGGCGTCTTACCCCTCGCTGCATATGCACTTGAACAAACTCTCTTTCTACGTTTTGTCAATGGCATACTGGTTTGTTCCCTGCTATTGGTTTTATGTTCTTCCAATCTTTCAGGAGATAATCGAATCTTTTGTTGTTTGTTTTGCCTATCCAAGTTACCAAGAGAAACAGATTGGATAAGTATGCCTCTTAAAATTTTTCGAAACGATTTCTGAATTAGTTTGTTCTTTTCAGAAATGATAAGCAATAAAAAAGTATGCAACCATACCACAATGTGGACACGATTTTGATTTTGTCTTTTCTTAAGATTGGCATGTCAAGTGCAACGGAGACTTTATGTGGACAAGCTTATGGAGCTGGACAATATCATATGATGGGCATTTACTTGCAGCGTTCATGGGTTGTTGACAGCATTTCTGCAACAATATTGCTCCCGTTGTTTATTTTCGCAACACCATTTCTGAGACTGATCGGTCAGCAGGAAGCTATAGCAGAAGAAGCTGGACCAATCTCCTTGTGGTTCATTCCCGTGGTCTACTACTTCATGTTTAGCTTAACCATCCAAATGTACTTACAGGCACAAATGAAGAACAGTATTATTGGATGGCTCTCCGCAGTTTCCTTCTTGTTGCATGTGCTTTTGTCTTGGATTATGGTGAGCAAGCTTAATTTAGGAGTAGCGGGTGCCATTGGGGCGATGAACATATCTTGTTGGTTTATGGTTATTGGAGAGTTTGCGTACATCTTTGGTGGTTGGTGTCCTGATACATGGAGGGGATTTACGAGAGCTGCCTTCAATGATATCCTTCCAGTAGTAAAGCTCTCCATATCATCTGGTGTGATGGTCTGGTAAATTGTTGTCTTCCTAAGCTGCCTTCCCCTGTAATTAGTGCATTGTATGTCAAAAATTTTACATTTAAGGGAACACTTAATTTAATATTTATGCATATTCAAGAGCTTCTTTCTGCTCCTCCTTTGATGGAATGTTACGACTATAATGACCTCATGATTCTACCTACAAAGGTATAAAATAGCTGCCGGATTCATCCAAATGATCTCTCCTTTATGTTCAACAGCTTGGAATTGTGGTACACTTCTATTTTAGTTTTACTGGCTGGATATATGAAGAATGCTAGTACAGAGATATCTGCTTTCTCAATTTGGTGAGGACTTCTTAAATTGTTAGATTGAACTGGTTGTCTTCCTCTTCCTTATTTTAAATTCTGTGAATAACTATTCTTTACTTGCAGTCTTAACATTAGTTCATGGGAATTCATGATCTGCCTTGGCCTCTTAGGCGCTGCAAGGTTTGTGATGATGAATCTTTCTTTCTATTAATTACTCTGTCTTCCCTTTTCAACTATCGGAATCTCTCATATAGGGCACACTAGTCTAACTCTGTTAAGGATATATTCTTCATAGTGTACGTGTATCAAATGAACTCGGGAGGGGAGATGCAAAAGCAACAAAATTTTCGATCAAAGTCATCGTCAGTACCTCAATATGCATTGGAGTATTCTTCTGGGCTATGTGTTTAGCCTTCGGTCGGCAAATCGCAACCCTGTTTACTGACAGTGAGGAAATTGCTGACACTGTGTCTGACCTTTCTGTCCTACTTGCTTTCTCAATCTTATTCAATAGCATCCAGCCAGTACTCTCAGGCAAGTATAGTTCCATAGTATGAAGTAGCGTCATGATTTCTCTTTTATCATTTGCTTGATAATTGAACTGAAAAGATTACAGATGTAATTTGATGGTTGAAAATTATCAATTGCCCCTGTGAGAAATGCTTCTGGCAAACATGTTAATAAAACAAAGCTTGATCATTAAGTTCTTTCTACAGGCGTTGCGGTTGGTGCTGGTCTGCAAACTATGGTTGCGTATGTTAATTTGGGATGCTATTATGTCATTGGAGTTCCTCTTGGAGTACTGCTTGCATATGTGTTTCATCTTCACGTGAAGGTAGGATAGCTATGACCATGTCTGAATATGATAAAAGTTACTAATGTAGAGGTAGTCAAGCTTAAAACGCAATCTTAGATCCCCATAACTGCGAAATTTCTTCCTCTACCCATATTGATTAAGCAAAATAAAAATCACTATATGCTGGCTCCTCCTCTTCTCTGATTGTTGGTTGTTGTAGTAGCCTTTCTGAAATTGTAACTATTGCTCGAGGATGGTTCTACCCTTTTATAAGGTTATGTCATAGATTTATATTCATCTACTAACCGTAAATTCTCTCACATTCTCGTTAATAACCACTTAAAATATAAATCACCTTAATAACTAAAAGACATGTCTTAGTGTTGATCGTTGATCTTCGAAAATATTTGAGTTCATTATCGTTGTTTGCATTCTTAAAGAATGGGATTTGATCCAATGTCATGAAATACTGCGTAACTATAACTTGTAAAGAAAATAGAAAACTAAGGTTGTGACGATGACTTGTTTAACAGAGAGCTTCTTCAGAATGATGTTGTTAATATCCCTGACTTGTACGAGTCCATTTATTGTTCTGACAGGGTTTGTGGATTGGATTGCTTAGTGGTGTGGTGATACAGACAATAACACTTTCCTACCTCATATGGAAGATCGATTGGGATGAGCAGGTTTGTATTATCATGAAAAAGCATTTTACTTTATAAATCTAAACTTGTAAATTGGAACTTAGCTCTGTAATTCATTGTTAAGATCTCATTCATTATTATAAGCAACCGCAATGTCCTTGTAGGTGAAAAAGGCATCAGAACGCCTCAACCGCTGGTTAGTTCCAGAAAAACTTAACGGGAGTACAACTGACTCTGGTGAAAAATAGGCAGAATCATTGCAACAGCTCGAGTTGACAATTTGAAAGATAATATTGTTTTGGATATTAGTCCTTGGATACTTTTACTTGTTAACTTGCTTTGGATATTAGTGATTGGATACTTTTTACTTGAACTGTTGTTTTATACGCTACAACTAATCTTGATGGTTGTAATTTAGTGACAGAATAATTTAAAGGCATTTTTATTTTGTACATGTTTAAATGTATGTGATAAAGTTCATAAGATAATTATATTTTGCAAATAAAATTACGATGAGATTATAATTACGATATTCATATTGCATTTATATATTATTCTTAAATTGTTTTTAATCGTTGTTCTATTAAGATTGGAAATTAATGGAATGTAAAAAGATTAGCATATGTTATGTTTTTTCTTACAAAGGAAGTAGTGGATACATAGATTAAAGTATGAAAATGCTTAAACAAATGTGTGAGTGCTTGTTAGAGAACAAGTTCATTAAATTGATTTGATATGAGAAATTTATTTTGGAACATTACTTATATGCCTATAAAATAATTATAACTCATCATAATTTTATTTATAATATATAATTATCTCATAGATTTTATCGTATACTTTTAAACGTGTATAAGAAAATAATGCCTTTAAATTATTTTGTCACTGATGATTATATAAGTGATTAATTGACTTGAAGTTTTTAAAGTTATCTTGTATAAGAATTGTTATAGTTTGATAATATTTATGAGTTATTCTAATAATGAGTCGTTCAGTCGGTGATTATTAGATGTCACATGAATTATATGAAGGTAGTTGAGTGATCAAGATATAATTCATCAACCTAAAGTAATTAAGTATATTTTTCTATTTTTCTTTATTAATATTGCTTCAAAAAATTCTTGGCCAAGGTAGAATGATAAATAAATAGTTTACAAATGTCATTAATTGAATAAATAGTTAATGTTGGAGAATTAATATAATTGGACTCAAATTGGCTAGATAAACATTAGTTTCATGTTCTATGTCTAATCGAAACATTGTATAATGAAAAGATTGAATCATACAAAAAAAATATGTACAGAAAGGTTAGTTAAACTATTTTGACATTCTTAAATATTTGAGTAGTCATGATGTATTTCTAGATGCTAATCTTAATCTATGATTATGAATTATTTAATTAAATAATTAAGGATAAATTAAAAGGAGTTTTAATTTATCTAATTCTAGTTCTAATTATGAATTAGAATTATATTCATAATCACAATGAATCTTACATAAAGAACGAGTTGAAATGAAAAAAGATATTTTAATCAAATTAGACTTGATTATCAATTGTGAGAAACTTTATAATTAAATATAAAATATTTAATAAATAAGGATCAATATGAGATATTGAATCTTATTTAAGCATAATTGGTATTTAATTATAATTATTTGTAATTTTAATAGTTTAATTGAAATTAGAATTTAATTTCAATTAAATTACTAAAATTTCAATTATACTATTGGACGCACGATAAATTGTATATTTTATATGTGTGATATTTTTCATGCAATTTTATGTTTGATGAGTTAAATGAAACTAAATCCCTTTTTAAAATATTAAGTATATGTTGAGAACAAAATTGTTGCACTTCGTTATTATAAGAATAAACAAAAGTTTTGTTTATTATTAAACTTGTTGAGCAAACTCAATGTCACTTTAACCCAAATATATTTAGTCTTATGACAATTGATTCTAATTAACTAAATTTGTGTGATCTAGATGAGTAAAGTCATGGTTACATGAATTTAGAGGCAAGGTTAGGAAAAGCATATAAAATAAGTTTCATTAAGAGTTATCACCTAACGAATCCAGGATCTACATGAGATGTGATTGATAAGGTAGTTATCTATCTAATTTAAGTTTAGTTGGTTTGTTGAGCAAACTCAAGATCAATTATATTTGAATGAGATCCTAACTTACGAGAAAGATTAAAGTGATCTTTCTAAATAAATAGTGAGGGCTATTATTTTGAATAAAATAATGTAACTAAATATATTATTAAAGTCCTATTCCCTTTTAGTAGTTATAACGTATAATTAATTACTTGTTTTTCTTATATTTATGTTCTGTTTTAAGTGAAATTTAACTTGTTTAATATAGTTGATACTGAGTTAGTGAACCAAATTTCTTTAATATAAGCTAGGTTTGAGAAGAGTTCTCAAATTTAGATAAGAAAAATGATATGCCCATTATGCAAATTTACTATAATCCTTACTGAGGATTAAGTGACTAAATTTTAGAGATATATAAAACTCATATAGATGACAAAATGTAATGACATTTTAAGTTTAATATTTCATAAACTTTAATGACAATATGTAAGATGCAAGAGGTTGCATAAAGTGGAACTGAAAGGTATAGTACCTTGTTGGAATTGTTTCATTTAATTTAGCCTATTAAAAGCATAAACATGGACATCGATTAAAGTTATTTGATATAGTATGACAATAGTTGTCATAAGAAGAGAAATGATCACATAAATTTTCTTGCCTATACAAAATATGATAGAGATTATATGTATTTTTAGTTCATGCCTATGAGTATTTGATATTGAATTTAGATTCAATATTACTATAATGTTCAAAGCATGATAAGAAATATATTGTTAAGTAAAAGTAGTTGATCCAATTTTATACAAATAATTTGTATATATTGGATCAAAGGAGACTTATGCTTAACATAAATGACAAGAATACAAAGCTGGATAACCGAGACTATCCTTTTATGTAATGTTGGTCAAATCAATATAACGAGAATCATAAAGTTACATTTATGGATATGTGTATCCTTTTGATTATGAATCATATGAAACTTGTCAAGTTGAAGAATAATCAAAACAACCTTTAGTGAAAAGATAAAGATGATATTCAATTGTTAAATTTATACATATGATGTATTAGATGGAATAACAATTTATAAAGGATGATACTTATATTTCATTAAATTACTAGTGACTCTATGTGATATAGTCATATGTATTGAATGAAATATTGATATAAATATTTAAAAAATTTAAAATTGTTTAAATCTAAGTAGAAATTAAGCATTAAGAATGTTGTAGCATTTAGATAAGATTGTTATAGTTAGTTTTAAATTTTTGGTTATCTATAAAGAATGAGGTTCTCTAGTAAATATCTTTATAATAATAAAATTTCATAAGAGTATGATTTTATGTAAGGAGAAAAATACAATATGAGATATTGTATGATGCAATAATATTTCGTCTATAGCTATATTTGGTACAATGACTTACCTTCCGTAGTTTCAATTAAATCAATTAACAAGATTTTATATTAGATGTGGAACTTTACATCTTAAAAAGAGTTAAAAAGTTAATGATTTAAAGATGTGATGCTTAGCTGAAGCATGTATTATCTATTAGGTTTTAAAATAAATTATGTAATAAAAGATCATGAAATATCTAAAAGGTTGGATATAATCTTACACACCTATTGAACAAATTATTTATGCTGGAGAGGCTCGGGATCATGCATCCCGTGTATGGCAAGGCAGCAGAAGTGTCAGAATCAAATTTCCAACTCCCAGGATATCCCTATGAACCCAGAATCCATATGTATGTATAAACAGAATGTAAGAACATGAAGTTACAACATATGTACCTTGCAAATGCTCCTCCTTTCTTGAATCTTCTCTTTGTTTGGGTTGTAGCAAACACCAAACACCTTCAACAGCCAATGAATAACACGCAGAGATGAAGAAATATAATGTGTAAGGAAGGTTTGAGCACCAAAGAAGATGGAAACATAACTAGGATGCTCAATAGGAAGGATAGAAGATAATTATATCACATGCAATAAACATCATACAACCTTTTCTTGGCATGAAAGGAGATTCTCCCTCTAACTCCCTCTAAATGTCCATAATGTTTCTGGACTCCCTAGCTATTGATCTCATTGTTTAAGTGATGAGAAATCACTTATATATGTTGCTGGAACTAGTGGGTCACGATCGTGACTTAACTGGTCATGATCGTGACTCCACCTTGGACATCCATGCAACTTTTGCTTCGTCCATTCCTTTTCAACATTTCTTACAGCGATATTATCCCGAAACATTCCCTCAATCTCTTAAGAGTGTGACCTTTTAGGTTCCTGATTTTTGGCCACTTGAATTATCTTTTAATATGATCAATTCATGAATGGTTTCGTGGCGCCAATTTACCGAAAAGTAAGTGAATTGACATACGAACTCCTCAACAGTCAATTATTCGACTTACAAATCTTTCCATAGGCAATTACTGTGCAATTTGTCATTTCATCATTCTATACCCCACTTGATTTGGAGTATGGGTCACATGTAAACTCCTTCTAAACAGACTACATCACATCTAGTCCAAGTGATATTAGTTCTCATCCTAGGGATCTCATTACTTTTTATGTCATTTAAGACTCTCTTCATGACACATCTACTCTGGCTCGAGATTCCTGAGTAATGACCCTGACAAGAGGTTGTGGGTATCATTTCCTTCTATCAGGAGTGGTGAATCCTTTATTGGCTACCTAATTACCTTCGAATACTAATAGATGTACTCAATCACCACCCTATGAGCGACCTAGTCTTGAGACAACAAGGAATGATGTCAAAGCACAAGATCAATATACAAGATATCCTTGAATATCTCAAGTTTAAGGATATTTGCACCATCATTATGATGAGATTAACCACTGATAGATCATCCATATAATAATCTCATAGCGAGTCATCCGATATACTTACTACTCTTAGTAAGCATCCATATGTTAACTCTAAACATCTCATGCTTACAGTTTATGAGATTCATTGCTTGATCAAATCAAGGAGTATAACATGTGTTAGTCTATCTGGATTAACAATGTCCTGTCTCATTAATCCTATGACTTGGGATAATTTAGATACTAACATAATTGTACATGATAGGAATCTCATTATCATGATCTCATCATGATTTCCTTCATGTTATGTTTTGTATCATGGACTTTATTGACTTGATTTAAGATCGACATCAATTCAAAAATATGAATATCAAATTAATGAAATTTGCCTTTCACTTTATTAATCAAAATAAAGTTTGTACAAAAATGCTAAAAGCGATTACCTTTAAAGCACTACTCTAACAATCTCCCACTTGTACTAAAGTCAATCGCCTTTGTATCTAATACCATAGGTGAGTATACTTGAATCAAATCTCATTTGAGGAAGTGGTTTAGTCAAAAGATCAGCGATGTTCTGATCTGTGGGCACTCTCTCTATCTTCACATCACCTCTATCAATGATCTCCCTGATCAGGTGATACCTCCTGAGTATATAATTAGACCTCGGATGAGATGTTGGTTTCTTGGATTGAGCAATAGCCTCGTTGTTGACAAAATACAACAACATCAGGTCTACAATGCTTAGAACCACTTAAGTTCCATAACAAACTTTTTAATCCAAACAACTTCTTTTGCCACTTCCGGAGCTGCAATGTACTATGATTCGATCGTTGAATCTGTAGTCGTTTTTTGTTTAGAACTCTTCTAACTGGCTGCTCCACCATTCAGTGTGAAAACATAACCTGACTAGGATTTGGAGTCATCCTGGTCAGATTGAAAATTGGCATCTGTATGCCCGCTCATTACGAGATCTTCATCTTCATACACCAAGAATACATCCTTAGTCCTTCTCAAATACTTTAGGATATTCTTGACAGCCACCTAGTGACACTCGCCAGGATCCAATTGATATCTGCCAGTAACACTTAAAGCATACGATATATCGAGTCTAGTACATAACATAGCATACATGATTGATCCTATTACCAAAGCATACAGGATCAAACTCATGTGAATCCTCTCATATTGCATCTTGGGACACATAGATTTTGAGAGTTTTATCCCATAAGTCATGGGAAAAAATCCTCTCTTGGACTGCTCCATGCTAAACTTGTTTAGCACTTTATCTATGTATGCAGATTGTGAAAGACTTAGCAAACTCCTTGATCTATCTCTATGGATATTTATTTCCAATATATAAGTTACTCCTATAAGGTCTTTATGGAGAAATTCCGAGACAACCAAATTTTGACAAATTGGAAACTTGAGACATTATTTTTTATTAGTAGTATATCATCCACATATAACACAAGGAATATGATAGCACTCCCACTAACCTTCTTGTACACATAAGGTTCATCCGGATTTTGTGAGAAACCACACTCTTTGATTGTCGCATCAAATCGGATGTTCCAACTCTTAGATGCTTGCTTCAATCTATAAATGGATTTCTAGAGCTTGCATACCTTTTCACCGTCTTTGGATATAAAGCCTTCAAGTCATATACACATCCTCGATAAGGTTTCCATTCAGGAAAGTAGTCTTCACATCCATTTACTATATCTTATAATCATAATGAGCAGCAATGACTAGGAGTATTCTAATAGATTTAAACATAGCTACGTGA
Source organism: Erythroxylum urbanii (assembly GCA_027568935.1). NCBI lineage: Eukaryota > Viridiplantae > Streptophyta > Magnoliopsida > Malpighiales > Erythroxylaceae > Erythroxylum > Erythroxylum urbanii. The sequence continues at coordinate 9,928,527 of JAOQML010000002.1, forward strand.
CTAAATGTCTCGTCATAGTCAACTCCTTATCTTTGATGATAACTTTTAGCGACTAACCTCGGTTTATAGGTATTGAAAATTCACTTACACCCTATAGATTTTATCCCTTCAAGTGGGTAAACCAAAGTCCATACTTGGTTTTCAAATATGGAATTCAGTTTGAACTTTATGGCTTGAAGCCATTTATCAGATAATGAACTCCTCAGAGCCTCTTCATAAGTTGTAGGCTCATCATCCTCTATAAGCAATACGTTATTATGTTCACTTATGAGAAATTCATCTCTCTCTAGAACATTATGCATCCTACTTGATCTACGAATATTTTGTGTATCAGAAGGTTCAACTGTTGTCTCATCTCAATGAATAACAATCTTAGGTTCAGACAATTGATCTGCGTCTGTTGAGTATCATGAACTTCATCAAGTTCAATTTTGCTCCCACTGTCTTCTCTTAAAAGAAACTCTTTCTCTAAAAAGATAGCATGCTTTAATATAAACTCCTTTTTCTCTAAAGCATTGTAGAACTGATATACAATTGTTTCCTTAGGATATCCTTCAAACAAACATTTATCATATTTCGCTTCAAGCTTGTTTGATTGAATCTGCTTCACGTAATCCAGATAACCCTAAACTTTCATATGAGAAAGATAGGGTAAGAAAGATAGGGTTTCTTGTTAGTCCATATCTCATATGAAGTAACATCAACTGCTTTTGAAAGGACTCTGTTTATCACATAAATAGCAATCTCTAGTGCATAACCCCAAAAGGATTTCGATAGATCTGTTAAGCCCATCGTCGACCTTACTATGTCCAACAAGGTTCGGTTTCTTTTTTCAGTCATATTATTAGGTTGTGGTGTGTAAGGCAATGTTATGAATACCGTACCAAAATTGGTACCAGATTGGGTGCTAGTACGGTACTGTATCGGAACCGATCAATACTGGGTACCGTTTCAGATAATTTCTTAAATTTTTGAAATAGTCTCTAAATTTTTTTAAAATTACAAAATAGTCTATTGTTATATTGTATAGTTATACTGTATACTTTATACGTTTACATCAATCTTGTCTCCAAAAATCTTAATAATAAATAATAATCACAATTAATTTAAAATAATTTCAATTATAAATAATAACCACAATTAATATGAAAAAGACAATCATTATCATACAAATATAAAATTAAGAATAATACAAAGTATTTAAAATATTATTTCATCATATAGTAAATAATAATTACATCAAAACATCCAATAAAAAGAAAAATAAATATCCTCAACTCTTAAATTATTACAATTTATAACAAGAGTTCGTGATGAGGAAACAATCAAGTAGAAGTTAAACTTGAAACAAAACATTTCAATTACATTACATATATAGAATTTAACATATACATCAAGTATAAGTAAAATTAAAAGAAGAGGATAAACAAAAACTAGAATGAAATTCAACTGTCTATGGGAGGATACCCGCTATAACTGCATTGACCGTAGTTATCATTTGGTACAAAATCTTCATCATTGAGAGGAGCTTCATTATCATTATCATTCAAATTTAATGTACCAAATAACATGTCAATGCTTTCCTATATAAGATTATCTTCCAAGTCATTAACATCTACCAAATCCGGTTCTTCAGAAACCCAATCAGCTAAAAGATCAATATTATCAATGGAAATTGGATCAGTTGAACTACTTGTGTTATTAAAACTCCTATTAAATAATAAATTTTAATTATTTGAAAATTATAAGAAATTATATTGAAATTAATAATGATAATAACATACCTTTCCCGAATTTTTAAATTGTAACGAACAAAAACCAATTCATTCAACCTCTTATGCTCCAATCTATTCCTTTTCTTAGAGGGGATAAATTCAAATGTGCTCCAGTTTCGTTCACAGCCTATTGCATTCACACATTGACTTAAAATCTAAATTGCAAACCTTTTCAATTCTGGAACACCATTTTCGAATTGATCCCACCAAGAAACTATAAGTTGTAAGATAACAAAAGTAGCATTATAAACAAAATAAAGTGATAATTAATTTTCAACAAATAAGAAAAAGGAAATAACTA
>JAOQML010000002.1:9933127-9949628 GCA_027568935.1 Erythroxylum urbanii
AACCGGGAAAATGTCATGAATGCATGTACAATCATTTACATGTGCAAAAATTCGCTATTTACTATTCATGTGCATATATGAATGTATGAATATAGCAATGCAATATTTAACACTCCTAACCCGTTCCAAATTACCAATATACCCTTCCCATAGGTGAGGGGATGTTACAAGATCATTCTGAAAGTATGTTCTAATTGTTATTTCAATTTCATTGATGTATGGGATTTTGGAGATTGATTAGAAATATTTTTCACTGAGTGTTGATGTTTGTCTAAACTCACCTTCGGTTAATTTATTCTTGAGATTAATAAAATTGTTTTGATTGTGTTTTATTTTGATTTATTGTGATTTAATTCTTTTCTTCATAACTAAGAAATAAATTGAGAGGGTGAGCCGGTGAAAATCATCGATTTAAGTTAACGAGAGTTAGGTAAATCGATAGGTAGAGAATTGAATCAAATTGGTCGAGTCTAGTAACGAGAGATTGAGCATAGATTTCCAGTAGGTTAATAGACAGTGTTAGAACTAATTTAGGTTTTGGACAAATTGTAGATTGAGAGATCGCAATTTCCATAATTTGAATTAGGGAATATCAATTAGGGTTAAGAATTATAACTCGAGAGAGAGTAATTCACCTTAGGATCGGTTAGGCCCATTAAATTTCTAAAATTTGTAATTAGATAGATCTTATTTAATTTCAAATAAATTCCCCCTTTCTCTCAGTTGGTCACTTCTAGGTTGAAAATTGGGTTATTTGTGTGAGTTTCTTCTGTTTGTTCTTTTGGTGATTTAGTTTCTCACATTTGATTCTTGATTAATTTTAATTACTACAATAGTTGTTTAATTAGGTTTTGCGAACTTAACTGCTGTTAGATTTTAGGGCTAGTTATCTTCCTCGTGGGATCGACATCTTAGGTACTACTCGAACGACCCGTGTGTTCGTGGTAATTACTAAGGTTAAAAATATTGAAACTTAAAGCGTGTAACCTTGAGTGAACAAGTTTTTGGCGTCGTTGCTAGGGAAGGCAATTTAGTTCTATAATTTAAGGCATTAGGTTTGTTATTTTCTTTCATTCATTTTATTCATACTCTTGTATGAATATAAGAGTCACAAGGGGTTCGAGTCGCGCAATTGAGACGTCCAATTTAGACATAACACGGTTAGAAAGAACCCTTCAGAAAGCTCGACGACAAGAAGAAGAAGATATCGAAAAAATAAAAATGGTTGAAGAATTCCAAAGAAACGTGGATCAAGAAGTTAACCCTGGAAGGCAACAACAGAGGACCCTCATGGATTTTATGAGGCCAAGATTCAATTATACGAATCAAGGAGTGGCTAGACCGTCTGTTCAAGCGGTCTCTTTTGAAATTAAGCTAGCCCTCCTGAACATGCTTCAGCAGAACGTCCAATTCTATGAACTTGCAAATGAAGATTTGAACGCACATATAATGAGTTTTCTCGAGATTTGTGATACTTTTCGGTATCACCAGATGTCAGAAGATACAGTGAGGATTAGGTTGTTTCCTTTTACACTTAGGGATAAAGCGAAGGCTTGGTATCATTCACTAAGCCCTGCCAACATTACGAAATGGGAATAGCTAGTGCAAGCCTTTATAGATAAATACTTCCTATTAACAAAGACCACCAAAATTATTAAGGAGATCACAAACTTCCAACAATGTGACAGGGAGTCTATTTATTAAGCGTGGGAGCGCTACAAGGATCTGCAGAGGGGATGCCCATATCACAATATACCCAAAGAGTTCCTGTTGCAGACATTTTACAATGGAGTGAACCCACATACTCGAGGTACCATTGACGCAACATTAGGAGGATCATTAATGAGAAAGACGGTCTATGAAGCAGAAGAGCTAATAGAGGAGATGGCTAGTAATAGCTGTCTATGGGCTAGTGAACATAGTAGGCAACCTATTAATTTTAGGGAATAGAAGGGAGTTATCGTTGTCGACCAAATGACAGAAATGCAAGCTAAGATCAATAATTTGACACGACAACTCAGTAATATGAAGGCGTCATCCTCAGTTCCAGTGAAGGTCGCGCAATTGAAATGTGAGCTATACGCCCAAATGGATCATGATACGATGGACTGCTATCTGATGAGAGACAATAACCCGGAGCAAGTAAATTACATGGGAGCACAATTTGGATGCGGAGGGGGTAGTAATCCCTATTCCAACACCTATAACCCTGGGTGGAAGAATCACCCAAACTTCTCTTGGTCAAACAACAACAATGGAGGACAGTTCAGACCCTAAGGACAATCGAGCTTCCGACAGGACAAAACCAGCTCGATGGATTCAAAATTGGACAGAATTTTAGATAAGATAGGAGGAATGGAGGAAGCATACAGAAGGCTCGAGAGTAAATTCGAGCAAGTCACAAAGAATCACGCTTCATCTATCCATAACTTAGAAGTCCAAATGGGGCAGCTTACGGAAGCAATGTCGACTCGGAATGCTGGAACTCTTCCAAGCATCACTGAATCGAACCTAAAGGAGCGTATCATGGTTATAAGTCAGAAGCAAGACACGTAGTTGGAAACGGTGGACACAGAAGAATGTCAAATAATTAAAGGCGACCTTCCAAATAAGGTTGTTAGCAAATTGGTGCAATTAACTCGACGAATATTTCTACACTAATTTTTTTGTTAAAAAGGAATTATAGGCTAGGAAGGAGGAACTAGAAATGTTACAAGAAATCGAATTAAACAAAATTGAGGAGGTGACGGAACAGATACATGCCAAGTTAAAATTACAAGAATCCGTCATAGAGAGAGAGGAGGAGTAAAGGCTGGAAACCGATCCCAACATAATGAAGAAGGGTGATCCAGGGGACTTTTTCATCCCCTGCAATATTAATAAGATTATAATAGATAGGGCATTCGCAGACTCAGGCGTAAGTATGAATGCGATGCCTTACACTTTTAGTCTCAAATTGGGTTGACGAGAGCTAGTGCCCACAAAGTTTTTGGTTAAGACAACCGATAGAACTTCGTTAGGACCAATGGGGATTATACACGATGTGTCGGTCAAGGTTGGAAATTTTATTTTTCCCACGGATTTCTACATTTTGGATATCCATGAATATGAGGATACTCCGTTGATTCTTGGACGACCATTCTTGGCCACTGTGCGGTCAATTATCAATGTAGATGGAGGAGAACTAACTCTACGAGTAGGGAAGGAGCAACTGACCTTCAAAGTGACTGTTAGAGAGCAAGGAGCTCCTTCAACTCCAGCGGTTCGCAACAAACCACTGTAAAATTCTTTCAAAAGAAGCACTTACGAAGGAGAAGACGAGGTAAAGAAAATTCCACAGAAGGTGGTAATCACAATATGGTAGCAAACATTCAGACTTTGAGATGACGGTGCTACCATCAAATCAATCATTCTAACCACCGTGAACTTAAAAGGAGCATCGAGCTACCAACGTTAAAAGAAGTGCTGCATGGGAGGCAACCTATGGAAAAATTAGTTAATGTTGAATTTAGTTAGATTAGTGAAATTCATAGTTAGGTTTATTTTGGATTGCATGAATAAAATAAAAAGAAGAATAGGATTTCGGAGTTATGAGGAAGAGTACGCAAGCGTATTAAGAGAAATGCAAAAGAATGATTGAATGAGAGGAGGAAAGGATGGGAAGAAGAAAGTCTTGGAATCAAGTTATAGGCACTAGCCACGGCCATGACTGTGACCCGTCAGGTCACGATTGTGGCCTGCGATTGAGAAATCCTTCGGTGATACGCCACATGCCACGATCGTGGCACAGTAGGTCACGATTGTGGCCTGCGACAATGTACAAAAGGGGTCGATGCAAATTTTAGGTGAAAACTTTACCATTTTACCATTTTTACAACCTATTTATTCAAATTTTACTTAACTTTTACCTTCACTTTCATTTTCACTTTATCTCTTTAGAATTTTAACTTCCAAACACTTTAACATCTCTCTAGAAGTTTTCCATCGACAACTTTCCAAATTCAACCCAATCATGCCTCGTATCAAACAAACTGCCCAATGAGAGCCTTGTGGAGCACAACAAGTCGTGGGACAGGGGACGCGGAACCAAGCAGCAAATTTTGGAGCTTTATTTCCCATTTACCTCTAGGAGGAAGGTACTCGTTTTCGCTCCCTTCGCTCTAGGCTTATAGTTGTGCCTAAATATTTTGATTTCGATACACTGGATAGGATAGAGTTGCAGGAGAAAATAGAAAATTTAGCAGAGAGGATCCAATAGGGTCATTTCATTAGGCTTCAATTCCCTGTTTATGAGGAGCTGACCTTATAATTTTTCACATCCCTGAACTTTGACTCCAAGAACATCAAAGAATTATGGTTCCGGTTGAGAGGGCGAGTGTATGAGCTAATAATAAAGATTATGTGCAACATATGTGGATTCTCCAAATCCAATATTGTCGACCACCATGATGATTTCCACCCCTCCTAATACTAGCATGAGCTTACTGGCATTGAGCATTTTTACTCCAAAAATGCCCACAACAACATTATCCAATCACACGAACACTTGTTTTTGCACAAATTTATGTGCCAGCTAGTTTTTGATAAATCAAAGATCAACAAGTATTCAACCAAGGAACTGTTCATACTGTAGTGCATGGACCACAGTATTCCAGTCTGCAAATCCATGCATGTGCTGAATGCTCTTGCTATAGTTACGTGAAAGCAGAGCAACCATCTTGGAATGGGGTACCTGGTTTCCGCCACAGCAGAGCATTTTGATGTGGATAGGAGGGGGTTAACAGTGCATCTGCTTGAGTTCCTCGACCGCCATCATCTATATCAGGCAGAGATTATTTACTCTAGCAATATGAGTCTGTGGGATATAAATGAAAAGAGACATGTGCGGATCAGGATGGGCCAGGCAAGCTCGAGCTCCGAGCCTACTAAGCAGGCAAGGGACTCAACAAGCAAGGAATCAAAAGAAAAAGAAGAAGAGGACCAACGCTAGGCCAAGGTTTTGGATACACTATCTGAAACCAGTAGAACATTAAAGGTAGTGGTGTGTACACGAAGACGTTAAAGCCGAGAAATATGCCGAGTCCATCGGTATTTTGAAGCTCAAGGTATTCAACTACCACCTCCCACACCATCACCACCAACATCTTCTTAGGATCTAAATCTAACCCACGAAAAAAAATCCAGCTTTATTTTATCTTTTGTGTGTTTAGTTTCTGTCATTTTTATTTTACTTTTACTTTTACTTTTATTTTTCTTTAATTTATTCTATTCCTTGTTATTTTAAATTTCTGTTTGCACATTTTGTTTATATATGTGTTGTGTGTGTTCCTTCTCACATTGAGGACAATATGTTGTTCAAGTGTGGGAAGGGATTCTGTGTTTTTTTTGTTTGTATGTGAATTTTAGCATTTTGTACGACAATATTAGGTTGCATAATGTGAAGTGTGTGAATGTGTTAATGGCCTAGATTGAGTGAATTGTTTTTAATTTTGGACATAGCTTATTAGTTTGTGGAAAATCATTAGCTTGCAAAATTAGTAAATTAGGGAGCCTTTGGAGAATTATACAGCTTAATTAGGACATAGTGGAAATTTAGAGCCCTATAGATTGTCGCATTCATTCATAATTTGAGACCTTTTAAGTTAAGTAGCTCAACTAGTATTTTTTTCATGGAAACGAATAGCTAAAAATAGCAAGGTTTTAAAAAAAAGTTTAATTCAATAATTACTATTTCGCTGACCTTTGGGTTATGAGTAGAGCTAGTAGCCAGTTGAAAAGGTGATGTAGCTAAGTAACCAGATCGACACACATCACAAATGTGTGCCTTTGGGTAGAAAAACTATAATGACATTTCAACCAAGCTGTAAAAAATTGACTTAGTCGAGTAGCCAGATCGACATTCATCATAAATGTTTGCCTCCGAGTAAAAAGCTAGGTCCCAAAAAAAGAGTAAATAAATAAATAAATAATTTTTTTTAAATAAAAACCTACCGGACTTATAATAAGCTTGGATTTTCATGAAAAATGTACTTAGGAACAATTACGAAGTTTAAGGGACCAAAAAATTATTAATGCGGGTGTACAATTGAAAAGGGTAAATCAGTTAACACTTAGGTCTCGATTAATTTGTATATTTAGTTCAAAGCCCCTAGACACATATTTTGCATATTAATGATTTGACATAACTGAATGATTGTATTCGAGATTAAATTTATTTCACGAAGTCAAAACCATTGCCTCATTATTGTATTGCGTGTGTTTTATATATTTGTTATGTGTTGTTGTTTTATTTGCTTGAGGACAAACAAACGTTTAAGTGTGGGAATGTTAATAGTTACAATTTGTATGGTGTTTTAAGAGTAGATTTGATAATTATTTTAATGTCAATTCAAGTGTTTAGTATGCATTTAGAGTTTAATTAGCCAGTTTTTATGTTTAAGTGTTTTTATGGATTAGTTTGAATCTTTGAGCTTAAATTATATATTTTTGAGGTACCTTGATGTGTTTGCTAGTGTTGTAGGGTAAACAGGGAAGAATGAAAAGAGTTAAAGAGTTTTCGGGTCAAAAAGCATAGGCCACGATCGTGCACACAGGCCATGTTCGTGACAGAAGAGGAAGAACCAGAAGCAACTGGGCCACGATCGTGCACCAAGAGCCACAATCATGACAAAGTGCGTCAAGTCAGGCCACGATCGTGACATAAAGGAAAAAGTGCCAGCCACGATCATGCACTGCGTTGGGTTAATAGAAAAACTCAAGTTTCAGATAAATTTCTGGACTGTTTCGACCCTAAATTTGACCTAAAGCCTCGAAGATATAAATAGAATATGATGTGACAGATGAGAAGAGAGAGCCAAGAGCTACAAAAGAGAGACTCTGCCGAAAATCCGAGTGAAAACCTAGTTAGAGATCAATCAATTGAGGAAGGAGATGAAGGAAGAGAGGCACGGAGACACGCTTGATGCGACGTACTTCCCGAAACAAGTGGTTTCTTGCAGTTGCACCTCCGAGATCCATTTTGAAAGTATATTCTAATTGTTATTTCGATTTCATTGATGTATAGGATTTTGGAGATTGATTAGAAATATTTTTCGTAGAGTGTTGATGCTTGTCTAAACTCACCTTTGGGTTGATTTATTCTTGATATTAATAAAATTGTTTTGATTGTGTTTTATTTCGATTTATTGTGATTTAATTTGATTCTTCATAACTAGGCGATAAACTAAGAGGGTGAGTAAGTGAAAATCATCGATTTAGGTTAATGGGAGTTAGGTAAATCGATAGGACAAGAAATCAAGCATAGATTCCCAGTAGGTTAATAGACAACGTTAGAACTAATTTAGGTTTTGGACAAATTGCAGATAGAGATCGCAATTTTCATAATTTGAATTAGGGAATACCAATTAGGGTTAAGAATTATAGCTCGAGAGAGAGTAATTCACCTTAGGATCGTAAATCGAAAAATTGGTAATTGGATAGATCTTCTTTAATTTCAAATAAATTCCCCCTTTCTCTCAATTGGTCATTTCTAGGTTGAAAATTGGGTTATTTATGTGAGTTGCTTCTGTTTGTTCTTTTTGTGATTTAATTTCTCAAATTTGATTCTTGATTAATTTTAATTACTGTAATAGTTGTTTAATTAGGTTTTGCGAACTTAGCTGCCGTTAGATTTTAGGGCTAGTTATCTTCCTCATGGGATCGACACCTTAGGTACTACGCTAACGACCCGTGTGCTTGCGATAATTACAAAGGTTAAAAATATTGAAACTTAGAGCATGTAATCTTGAGCGAACAGTCGGTGCTGCAGCTGTGGTGTTTTTAGGATGTGCTGATAGGTTAGTCACCAATGTCTGGATAGGTGAAGCTAACCTACATGAATCACTCTTTTTACATGGTATGGTTCGAATCATTCTGATTTTGTACTTATGAAACATGAAAATGAAAACACAGAACTGAGAAAAAAAATTTGGACTAGGTATTGGTTTAGTTACTGTATGAAGGAGGGTAAAAGGTTGGGGTTTGTGTTGGAATGAAATTGGTGTTTACTAATTCGGCAGTGGGTGGTTGAAATTTTGAGTGATTGTAAGTAAGAGGAAAAGATGAATGAAAGTGTGAAGGTGAAAATGTGTTGGGCGGTGAAATGATAGTAGGTGGCAAGAAAGGGAAAAATTTTTAATAATTAAACTAGAATTGAAAATATTAACAAGTGAAAATACTAAAGGGAATGGAATAGAATTGACAATTAAAAAAAATTAAAAAAAGAGAGAAATACTGAAAAATAGAAATAAAATTAAGTATGAAAATTTTGGGCTGCCCCTAAATGTGCTTCTTTTAAGTCATTAGCTGGACATGTTCGCTGACTTACCTAATCAGATATAGATTGGGGCTACTAGCTCTATCTCTTCCACATTCTCGACTGGAGAGCTCTCATAGTATGGTTTCAGATGGTGTCCATTAACCTTAAGCACCTTTGAAGTGTCTAAACTTTGAATTTCTTCCCCACTATGAGAAAATATATTAGTAACAGTAAATGGTCTGAGCAAACGAGATCGTAATTTCCCTGGAAATAACTTAAGCTTTAAATGATAAAGGAGAACTTTTTTTTCCTACTGAAAATTGCTTCTTAAAATTCATTTTATCATGAAAAGCTTTAGTTTTTTCCTTATAAATTTTCTCTTTTTCATAAGCCTCATTACGGATCTCTTCTAACTTTTGTAATTGCAACTTCCTATTGTTACTAGTCTCTACCAAATCTATGTTTAACTTGTTGGACCTCGTTCCTGGAACCTAACTATCGTTCCGGAGTCAAAAAGCGTGCCAAACAAAAACATCACAATTTGACTTCTTCAAGCCAATTGTAGCTCCATGTCTCTAGTTTATTTTGAAACAATAATCGTCTCATTCGAAGCTCTGATACCAAAAGATGTTGGGACCACTGGGTCGCTGTGCTTATCCTTAGGCGACAAATACGTACAGTCGATAAAGATCGTGCGAGAGCAAAGTTGAAGGTTTCAACTTATAAAGAGAATTTCAGCGTCAGCACTGCAGACTTCACCGCGGCAATCAAATGTTTGCCGCGGCGAAACTATGGTAATGTTTTCAAGGACCTTTAAGGAAAAGTTCACCGCGGGCAGCTCCTGGCTTTGCTGCGGCGAAGTTCCCCAGATTCGCCGCAGTGATGGCGCTCAGATTTGCTGCGACGAAATTACCAAAATCAAATAAAAACACCCTTTGGGAAACGTTCGTCGTGGCCAACCTCTGGCTTTGCTGCTACGAAACCCTCGATTCATAACCCAGAAACCCAAACATCAAACATAACTTTCTGAACTCACATTCACAACCCATGCCAATACTAACAACTCAACCAAAAGGATAATTCTAAACATATACAAAGAAACTTCTTCATTTCATAAATTGAAAAAGTTTGAACAAACTTTATTTACATACCATCATGCACATCAAAGCTTAATACGAAATACAAAAGATGCTTATGTTTGATATGCCTCTAAAGCTATCCAAAAGTCTATCCACTAACTTAGTACAAAAGCTAAATATCTTGGAATTTGTCCAATTGCCTTGTAAGGATTCACTGATCTTCTCGATCTGCCCCTGAGGAGTGGGAAAAATATTGGGTTGAGCTACACAACTCAGTGGCTAATATATTTATAGCCATTTGCTTGAGCCACACAATCAAACATATATGCATCTAATCATATAAGCATACTCATCTTATCTTGACCCAACAATGTAAGTTCAACATTCCTAACTTATAACTCAATACATCATCACATAAACATATTAGATGTGCTTTAACATCAAAACATAATACTCAACTTCATCAAAACTTAACACATCAAAATGCAAATGCACAAACAAATGGCTTGAGAGTTCTACGGAACAAAACATAGAAACCGAAGTTTACTCCGTAAACAAAACGAGTCCACTTTTCGAATCTCAGGTGCCACAAGCGGGCAGTCAGGAGAAGGCTTTATGTCGACGTGCATGTGTCTACGAAACGGTTCCTCTCTCGCCCAAACACAATAAAATCTCATGCTCAATTCAGTCAATCACAAGTTCATATTCACATGCTTTTCTTCTTTCCATTTAATCAAAATGCCATGACACAATTCCAAGGCATAGCATAATTATACTCACAATTCAATTTTTATCACATGTCATACATCATAATGCAATTTCCACTTCACAATATTTCAAAGCAAATCATTTCAATACACAACACACACACAAGGAGTTTTGCTAATTACACAATAACTATAAATAAATTACCCACCTAATTGCTTGAAAATCCAAGCTCAAGGTTGTCTTTCCTCTTGCTCTTGGATAGGGTTTCCTAAAATAAACATATTTTCCCCATTCAATCCAATATACAAAGAGAAATTCACAAAGCTTCCAAAATCAAAACAATAAAAAGATCTTAGACTAAACTTACCCATAACTTATCTAGGTTAGAAAACCAAACCTAGTTTAGAAATTCATAAAAATCCATCTAGGGTTTCTCTTCTTTCTTTCTACACAAACTCATCGCTTTCTCAAATCCCTTTTGTTTTTCTAACAAAACAAGAAGAAAGATGAAGAAAATTACCTTAAACTAGTCCAAATCTTTTCCTTCTTCTTCTTTCTCCACGGTTTTTCCTTCTCTTCTTCTCCTTTCCCACATTTTTATCTTCTTTCTTTTCTTTCTTCTCATGACTCCCTTCTTTCTCTTTTATTCAAGACCACATTTTGCCTTGTTTTCAAATTATACCCTTCATTTAACTTGTCCTTCCAATTTTTCCCCTTTTTGTCTATCAACTACCAACATCTTAACTCCTTATTCTGATCAGGTAAATGAAGAAATTTGATAACACTTCCTTCTAGAAAAATATTCTAATGACACCTAAACCATTCAATTTGGTTAAGAAATCTGAAAGTTATACCCCAAACATTTTTGGACTGTTCTTATACTGAAATAATATTCTGTGCTTAAATTCCTTTCAAAATTTGAAATTATTACAATCCGATTCAGAATTTGATTCCTTCAGATAATTTGTAGCACTGTGTCTTTAGTTTACTCAAAATAAAAAATCATCTCATTCGGGTAACTATCGAACATGTTATGCCTAAAATATCGAGACATGCTCAGTGCTGGAAAGTTGGCCGCAGCGACCCAGAAAAGTTCACTGCGGAAAGTTCGCGTAAAATCTTACAAGTTTGCCGCGGTGAACCAAGGAAAGTTGGCCGTGGCGAACCAAGAAAAGTTGGCCGCGGCGAACTTTGACAGAAGCATACGCAAAACATGTTTCATTTTCCAGATTTTATCTTCCCACCTTTCACATATATCCCATCTTAAACCTAAACCATCTCTTCAACTTCATTTTCAACTTCATTTCAACCCAATATCATTCACAAACCAATTCATAAGCTATACTTTTTCATCAACCAAAAAGATCAAAACATTTTCATATACCATTCATCAACAACTTCCTACACATATTCAACTTCATTTTCACCTCTACTTTGTCTCACACTATCATCCTACTTCTTCTCATTTTATGAATAACATTAACTCACTACATTCACTACCTTAATATTGTCTATCATTTCTAATTCAATAATTCTTTTTTTTCTCATGCCTAATCGCCAATAATTTCTCATTTTAATAGTTCCAACTTCCAAGAAAAGTTTGGGATCCAACATAACTGCTTCACAACCCAGCAGGCTCTATGTTCTATTTCCACAAGTAAGTGACAAGGTTTACTGAAAACTAACCTATACGACAACATGCCTACTGCAGTTCTGTAAGTAATCCTATACACCCATAAAGCATCATCCAGATGTAAGCTCCAATCTTTTCTGTTCGGATTCACCACTTTTTCGAAAATTGACTTAATTTTTCGATTGGAGACTTTAGCTTGCCCACTCGTCTACAGATGGTTGTTCGAAAGGTTATACACGCACTAAGTTTTACTATTTATAACCTTGGTAAATTCTGCAAGCGCACAGGTCGTTTGCGTAGTACCTAAGGTGTCGATCCCACGAAGAAGGAAACTAGTCCTAAAATCTAACTGCAGCTGAGTTCGCAAAATCTAATTTAACAACTAATGCAGAAATTTAAATCAATTTAGAATCAAATACGAGAAATTAAGCATCCAAAGAACAAACAAAAGCAAACTCACACAAATAATCCGAATTTCAACCTAGAAGTGACCAATTGAGAGAAAGGGGGAATCTATTCAAAATTAAAGAAAATTTACCCACTTATGAAATTTTCGATTTAATGGGCCTAGATGATCCTAAGGTGAATTACTCTCTCTTAAGTTATAATTCTTAACCCTAATTAATAGACCCTAATTCAAATTATGAAAATTGTGATCTCTCGAATTGCAATTTGTCCAAAACCTAAATTATTTCTAACGTTGTCTATTAACCTACTGGGAATCTATGCTCAATCTCTCGTTACACGCTCTACCAGTTTGATTCAATTCTCTACCTATCGATTTACCTAACTCTCATTAACCTAAATCGATGATTTTGACTGGTTCACCTCTCAATTTATTGCCCAGTTATGAAGAATTGAATTGAATCACAATAAATCGAAATAAAACATAATCAAATCAATTTTATTAATCTCAAGAATAAATAAAGCCGAAGGTGAGTTTAGACAGAAAAATCAACACTCAATGAAAAATAATTCTAATCAATTTCAAATTTCATACTTCAATGAAATCGAAATAAAAACTAGGAAATACTGTCAAAATGGATCTCGAAGTCGTGACTGTGGGAAGCTACCTATTTTGGGAAGTGTGTAGCATTAAGCGTATCTCCGTGCCTCTTTTCCTTCATCTCCTTCCTTAATTGATTGATCTCTAACTAAGGTTTCCCTCGAATTTTCAGCAGAATCTCAAGTTTGTGTAGCTTTCTCGGCTCTTCAATCTCTGCTAGTGGCTGTTAGGTATTGTCCTATTTATTTGGTAGCAGCTCTAGTCAAACTCGGGGTCGAAACGGTCCAAAAAATACCCCAAAATTTGAGTTTTTGTGTCAGCCCGACGCAAGGCACGATCATGGTCCTGCCTGCCACGATCGTGGTCCTGCCTGCCATGATCGTGGCCTGCACTTTTTCCTTTTTGTCATGGTCATGGCCTGAAGTGCACGATCGTAGCCTGACTTGATGCTCTATATCACGATCGTGGTCTATGATGCAGGATCGTGGCCTAGCTTCCTCTGGCTCCTCCTCTTCTGTCACGATCGTGGCATGTATGTTTTGACCCAAAATTCTTTAAATCTTCACCGTTCTTCCCTGTTTACCCTACAAAACTAGCACACACATCAAGGTATCTAAAAAATGTACAATTTAAGCGCAAAGATTCAAAGTAACCCTTAAAAACACTTAAACACAAAAACTAATCTAATTAAGCCCTAAATGCATACTTAACACTCAATTTAACACAAAATGCATAACAAATTAAACCTTAAAACATCATACAAAACACTACTATCAACATCCCCACACTTAAATGATCGCTTATCCTCAAGCAAACAAACAAACCTAACAAAAACAAACACACTATGCAATAATGTGACAATGGCTCTACTCTTTATGAACTAAATTTAATCTTGAACACAATCACTCAGTTGTGTCAAATCATTAACATGCAAAACATGTGTCTAGGGGCCTTGAACTAAATATACAACTAACTCAAGACCAAGTGTTAACCTATTTATCCTTTTCAATTGTGCACATATATTAATAATTATTCGATCCCTCAAACTCGGTAACTGTTCCTAAGTATAATTCCATGAAACTTCAAGCTTATCACAAGTCTGATAGGTTTTTATTTAAACACACAATTTTTATTCTTTATTCTTATTCTTATTATTTTATTTTCTAACTCGGGACTTAGCCTTTTACTTGGAGGCAAACATTTATGATGAATGTCAATCTGGTTACTCGACTAAGTCAGTTGTTAATAGCTTGGTTGAAATGTCATTATAGCCTTTTTACATGAAGGCACACATTTGTTATGCATGTCGATCCAGTTACTCAGCTACATCACATTTTTAACTGGCTACTAGCTCTACTCATAAATCGAAGGTCAGTTGAATAGTGATTTATTGAATTACACCACTTTTTTTTGCCTACCTTGTTGCTTTTAGCTATTCGATTCCATGAAAAATACTAGTTGAGCTACTTAACCTAAAAGGCCTCAAATTATGAATGAATGCGACAATCTATCAGGTGCTAAATTTCCACTAAGTCCTAAGTACTAATTTTGCACGCTAATGATTGTTCACAACCCTAATAGACTATGTCCAAATTTAAAAAAATTCACTCAATTTAAGCCATTGACGCATTCACACACTTCACATTATGCAACCTAATACTATCATACAGTATGCAAAATTCATATACAAAAGAAAAACACAAAATCCTTCCCCACACTTGAACAACACATTGTCCTCAATGTGAGAAGGAACACGCACTACATATACATAAACGGAATGTGCAAACAGAAATTAAAATAACAAAGAACAGATAAAATTAATGAAAAAAATAAAACTAAAACTAAAACTAAAAATAATAAATAAATAAATAAAACGAAACAAAATAAAATTGGAGAAAAATCTTAGGTTAGAATTAGATCATAGGGAGATGGAGGTGGTGATGGTGTGGGAGGTGGTAATTGAATACCCTCAGCTCTGGCATCTTTGTGTACGCACCACTTCCTTTAATGTTCTGTTGATTTTGAATATCGCATCCAAAACTGTTGTCCAGCGTTAGTCCTCTTCTTCCTTTTCTTCCGATTCCTTGATCATTGATGCTTCCTGTGCCTGCCCAGGTGGTACAGAGCTCGAGTTTGCCTGACTCGTCCTGGTCTACACTTGTGTCTTTTCATTTATTTCTCACAGGCTCATTTTAGTGAAGTGAATGATTTTTGCCTGAAATAGATGATGTTGGTCATGGAACTCGGGCAGATGCACTATTAACCCCCTCCGATCCACACTAAAATGCTCTGTGATGGCGGACACTAGGTACCCCATTCCAAGATGGTTGCTCCGCTTCCGCAGAATTGTAGCAAGAGCATTCAGAACATGCGTGGATGTGTAGACTGAGATACTATGGTCCATGCACCACAGTATGAACAGTTCCTTGATTGAACACTTGTTGGTCTCTGATTTGCCAAAGACCAGTTGGCACATAAATTTGTGCAACAACAAGTGTTCATGTGATCAGATAATGTTGTTGTGGGCATTTTTGGCGTAAAAATGTTCAGTGCCGGTAAGCTTGTGCCAGTATTAGGAGGGAGGGAAGTCACCATGTTGGTCGACAATGGTGGATTCAGGGAATCCACATATGTCGCACATAATTTCTACTGTTAACTCATATGCTCGCCCCCTCAATCTAAACCATAATTCCTTAGTGTTCTTGGGGTCAAAGGTTAGGGACGTGAAAAATTTTAGGGTGAGTTCTTCATAAACGGGAATTGGAATCTAATAAAATTTTCCCACTGGATCTTCTCTATTAAGTTCTCTACCCACTCACGCACTTCTATTCTATCTAATGTATCAAAATCAAAGTATTTAGGCACAAAAGTTTTCCTAGAACGAAGGGAATGGAAATGAATACCTTCTTCCTCGGTGTAAATGGGAAATGAAGCTCCAAAGTCCACTGCTCGGTTTCGTCTCCCCCGTCCCAAGACTTGTTGTGCTCAGTGGGAGGCTCCCGTCAGGCGGTTTGCTTGATGCGAGGCGTGATTGGGTTGAAATTGGAATGATTTAAAGATTGAAAAATTTTTAGAGAAAAGTGAGAGTGTTTGAAGGTTGGAATTCAGGAGAGATAAAGTCAAATGAAAGTGAAGGTGAAAGTTAAGTAAGAATTGAATAAATAGGTGGTGAAAAAGGTAAAATGGTAAAGTTGTCATTTAAAATTTACGTCCTTCCCTTTTTGTGCATAGTCGCAGGCCACGATCATGGCATGCGGCATACCACTAAAGGGAGTCCCTATTGCAGGCCACGACCGTGACCTGACAGGTCACAGTTGTGGCCAGTGCATATATCCTGACACAAAGGCCTTCTTCTCCCAATTCTTTTCTTCTCTCAGTTTATAGTTCTTCTTCGCTTCTCTTAATACACTTGCGTACTCTTCCCTATGGTTTCAAAATCGTATTCCTCTTTTTGCTTTTATTGAACTAAAACACGAATGAACCTAACTACAAAACTCAACTAATCTAAGAAGATTGAACATCAAACTAAATTTTCCATGGGTTACCTCCCATGCAGTGCTTCTTTTAATGTCAGTAGCTCAATGCTCCTTGTAAAGCTCACATTGGTTGGAAAGACTGATTTGATGATTGCTTCGTTATTAATCTCAAAGTTTGAATATTTGCTACCATATTGCGACTGTAACACCCCACTCCCACCGAACTCGAACCCGATATCGATGGTGATACCCGAGTCCGTGCCCCTCGAGGGTGGCGTGTCACATCACTTAACATTTTAAAAC
>JAOQML010000002.1:10004508-10021597 GCA_027568935.1 Erythroxylum urbanii
TAAATCCTAACCAAAACAAATTAATCAAACTCAACCTCAAAATAAACTGAACACATGCTTATTTAGTAAGAAAAGGAGTCAGGGCCTAACAATGATATTGGAAGTGCTAAATGAATATGATTGCGTCTGCCTAAATGATTCTTTTGATTCTTAACTGAAAAGTTGAATGCTGGACTTAGTCCGATGACCACTGCTACTATGACTGTTACTGTAATTGATACTGGAACTATTATACTGTTATATTACATGCAAATGAAAATGATTGAAATTGATGACTAAATTGTGACATGCTTTTCATTCCGATGCATGTAATATAAAGGTGTTGTGACTGGTGTTGCTACTGATACTGTTACTGATAAGAGCTTTAAGCTCTCGTATATGTGGTTCGAGTCTTTGGCTCACTGGGATCATTGAGGCACAGATTGACTGACTGAGCCCGATAATTCAGGATACTGTAAAAGCACACAATCACAACAATATAAAAATGAATGTGAGTCTCATACATATCACATTCACATATAATTTGAATTCATTGAATGATTTACAAAGCTGTGTGAATGTCGTATATGATTGAACTGCTTAATTGAGAAATGATTTATCTGTGATAGTATTTGATACTTGTCAACTAGATTTGAAATGTATGATTACATGTTATAATTGATCTTATTTTGTGACATTAGTGAATCATCGAGGATGGTTACTCTACTGAGTTCACAAAACTCATCAAAATTGCACCGTTGCTTCTCAGGTTTGAGAGTGAGACGACCTAGCTTCTAAGACTCTGTAGAAGCATATTTTATGCAACTGTTACAATCAGCTTTGGCTCAAAGGTCAGTCAACTAGGTTTGAGGACATAGTTGTTTCTTTTGAGCTTATAGTATTGGGTATGTATTGAGTAATTTATGTTCATAGGACAATGTTGTATAAACATGGTTGATATTGTACTCTATGAAACAATGTAAATTATGGTTTTGATATAATGTGATAACATTTTGGATTTAGAAAATGTGTGAATGATGATTTAGTGTAAGATGCCAAGCTATGCACAGTGATGGTGAGATAGTTAACATATCATTTCTGACAGGCATGTACACATGTATCCGATGGCCACACGTGCATATGTCAGCTGGGCATGGGGTGTTACATTTCCACAGCAAAGGAAGTCAAAAATTGATGCAAAGGGTGATGGACCATTCCAAGTGTTGGAACACATCAATGGCAATGCATGCAAGATAGACTTGCTAAGTGAGTTTAATATTAGTGCTACTTTTAATGTTTTTGATTTATCTCATTTGACTTTGATTCAAATTCAAGAATGAATCCTTTTGAAGGGGGAGGGGATGACGTGAGCACGACCATGGTACTTTGTAAGAGAAGTGGAACCAAAGATGAGCTAATAATGCTAGAGGGACCAATAACAAGATCAAAAGTTAAGAAGTTCAAAGAATCGCTTCAATCCTACATGGGCTAAATTATAGATAGCATAGAATCTCAAGAGACAATGAGGGCCAATGGCATCATAACTAATCAAGTTACACGGAATGTGCAAGAAGACTTTCATTTTTATTTAATTAATTATTTTACATTAGAAGCATAACTTTCGGCAGCCCACTACTTGTGTCTTGGGCTTGTTTAAATCTTTTAGGTTTAATGGGTAGTATTTTTGAAATATTAGTTTAGGCTTTAATTATTTTAGTGGGAGGCCCATGTTTAAAGTCCTTTTTCATAGTTAGGGTTCTATCTTTCAAGGGGTATAAGTACATCATAATAAACATTGTCTAAAAATTCTTGAAAGGAGGATTTTCTTGTCTTCTTCTATCGCATCAAGAATATAATTCTTATCAAGGTAAACACTTATGATGAATTTCTATTCTTGTTTTCAAATTAACCTTATTACATGTGTTTCCTTTCATATAATTGATTGGGGGTTCATTAAGGTTGGAGATTTCATCTTGTATCTATTCTATCCAAAGCTTGTGTTTAAGGAGTTTTGGGTTCTTTAGCCTTGGGGTTAAGCATCACCTTTATTTCAGGAATTAGCTTTAGCTTCACCGAGGCTTTCTATCATTTACTACCATGTTCCAAGCTTTAGGACGATGAAGGGCTGGAAAGCCTTTTGTAGAAGTAGTTGTAGAAGCATGTGGGTTTGGAATGGGTATAGGAGTGAGAGTGTTTGAGAGAATGGGTAGGGAGGGTTGTGTTGGAATTTGAGTAAAAGGTTCTAAAACAAAGGAACAGAGTTTCCATTCCTCTTTTCTGATAGGGATGAGAAATCTATCTTGGATGAAAGTATAGGTGGGATTAGATCAAGAGTTACTATTGAGAGTTCATCTAGTATGCATGCATGAGTAGCTGCAAACTATTAGAGTGTTTAAGAGATGTAAATTTCTATTAGAGGTAATGACAATATAACATTACCAGTTTTAGGGGAAGGAAGAGGAGGAGCATTGGATTGATTATTGGAGGGGCTAATGTAGATGATGGTCGGAGTAGTGGATGTGAAGGAATGGGGTCAAAGTTATAGGGGTTAGTGAGACTAATGGAAGGGATTGAAACATGGAGGCTGGTGGATGAGATTGAATAAGAAGATTGTTAATTGTTAATATAACGAAATCATTGTCAAAGTTTCTTAAAACATATGAAATGGGAAAACTCTTTTCAAGGTGAAAAGTATGTAAAGATATGGAAAAATTACCTTTAGTTATTTTAAAAATTTGCATTAGTTACAAAATAGTGATCACACTTAGCAATAACTAGAAAAAGCCTATGCTCCATAATAACTATAAGACTTTATATCCTATAAATTTTTGAGCGAGTTAAAGTTAAGTTCTTTTGTTTCTTAAGCTTTTGAACTACCTAAATTCATAATGTTATTATAGCTGATATAAGAACATTACATATATTTTTCACTTACATATACATATGTTTCGTGATGGGTTTCAAAACTTGTTAAAATTCTAATTTCATATATGACTTTATCTATGTTCTAAGATATGTCTGTTGTTCTAATTCTCATATAATTTAAGAATATTAAAAAGAATATTTTAATTTACTGCAGTATAAAATGATTCAATTCTCAATAATGAGGCATGCTCCTTATTTCAATATTTAGTATTTATAGCTTAGACAACTTCAGATATCATAAACTTGACTTTAGAGTCACTATGCTAGAGACATGTTCTGACTTTATTTTGTAGGTCTTTGAGTTTTGAGACATGATCTATTGAATATAGCCCAAACCTAACAAAAGATGAAGGATTTTATCAATACCAATTGGCATCGTTTGTGGAAATTTGAACACAAAAATCAACTATGTTTGTTCTCATTTTATTTTACCATGAAGATAACCACATACAACCCAACCGTAAAAAAATTTTAAACATATTCAAGAGGACATCCTACACTCAACTTACTACCTAGGACAATATACAAGAGCAAATATGATTACTAGTCGAAATATTTTAACTATACATCACAACATATAAGGTTATTGGTGATGAATTCAAACATCGCTAAATATTAAAAAATAATTTGAAATCATAATTTGAGATGAAAAATAATCATCACCTTAATGGTCGCTGAATCCAAGTAGTAAAACAATATCTGTGACATTTTTTTGAAATCATCACAAAAAGGTTTTGGATACATAATATATTCGTCAGTAAAGCATATAACCAACAAGAGCATCATATATAGGATTTTGCAACGTATATGTTTCGTAGATAAAGGTTTTTACCTAATAAACCATAGTCTAGGTAAATATTTTTACTGACGATTTTTGTTTTTGTAGCATAATAGTTTTAGCTACTAATTGTTTATTTTAGGTAAATGTAGAGATGTTTTGTAAACGTAGGTAATAACATTTTGTGACGATTTTGTTTTGGTAGCTAATACTTTTTAGTGACAAACATTTATTTTTAAATTTAAATTTTATTATAATTGTTTAAAACAAATTTAATTTAATTTATTACAATTTTAAGACAGTTTGAAATATAAATTAGTTAAATTTACAATTAATATTGGTTACATCTTATTGAAATAATAATAAATTGAAATAAAATAAATATTAAAAATGGAATGCATTTTATTAAAAAATAATTACAGGTTAATTAAAAAATTTGAACAAAATTTATAAACAAACTAAGACTCCTCATCGTCACTACTGCTGACATAGTTTGAGCCAAGTAATTGTTTGACCATCTTTTTAAGCTTGTTCACTTCTTTTACATTACAATCTAACTTCTCTTCTGTACATTGTAACTTAGTCTTCAGTGACTGGTTCTGTTCTTGAAGTATCGTGACATATGCTGGTCGTGACGAAGATGCACTAACAGGCTTATGGTCATGCTTAAGACCTTTGATATACTCCGATCTTATACCAAGGACATTGTTACAAATGTTATTGACATTAGGCTGATTCCCCTAAGACAATCATGTCTGCAACAACTCATGCATCTTGTCCTACAATTTAAAGTATGAAATCGAGTTAATTAAAAAATTATTACTTACCATTAAATAAAAATAAACTATAATATTAATTATTTTGTACATACATGATTACTTTGTGCTTTTTCAGACGTCCAGCCTTTACCTTCCTTGTGGTGTGTTAGCTTGTACAGTGTGATCCTATCAAACTCTTGTCCTTGGAGTTGAGTTTGGATCTATTATATAAATTTAAAAAGTTAGAAGATAATAGAATTTATTGTATTAGGAAATAGAATAATAAGTTGAAAACGTTATACTTCCAAATTCTTGTCAAACGGCAACAAATGATTTGGAGCTGGTATTATGAGGAGTCTTCATTTTTGTTCTGTTCACCTTGGTTTACTCACACTTCTCCTAAATTAAGAGTAGTCATGAAATGTATAAATAAAAATAATGGAAGGAATTATAAAGAGAAATAAAACAAACCTAAACCTTCGCAGAGGCCCAATAATCACACATGACACTCCAATTTTCTGGAGTTACCCATTCTGAAACATGTCTCCTTGCCTCTTCATCAGAAGAGAAAGACTAGTAATATTTATAAAGTCTATATCGATGATCATTCGCCCTTTGTTTCAACATTGAACTAACATAGCTTGAAACTTCAAACTTGTCGATATCAACGATATTGAGCTTCATCTGTGTAGAAAACGTATAAGTTACTATTTTTGTTAAGTAAAATCACAATACGTATAATCAAATGAAATGAAATATTACAGAAACTTTATCCAAAGCATTTTGGAGCAAGTTGACTTCCTTTAACTGCTTGGCATGCTGAAGGCAAGACAATTCATTCCTCACAATGATACCCAACTCACCGGACAATTTTACATATTAGATCTTATCTAGAGGGCAACGTTACGTGGGGTTAATGGTCACAGAAAACTTGCTATTCATTGCAACATTCATCTATTACAACTTAACTCCTTTTTTGATACCTCTACCTTGTTTTCTAAGCTAGTGTTGGAACCTATAAATAAAAAAATCATAATAAGAAAAATACATTAAACATGTAATGAGTAATTTCAGCATTAATGTAAATATGTTTGGTTAACAATAATAGACCTGAAGATCACTCAGCACTAATAAATGATGTTGGTAAAGGTTGTTGTTGACTGTCTTCATTCAAGGATGCAATTGTTGGTTTATGAACGATTGGGTCAAATTGAGTTAGTTATTGCGGGGGAGGAAGTTCTTCGATCGTTGCTACCCTATTTCCCTTACTTCTACCAGGTGCCATTACAACTAAAACAAAATATGAAGATAATGCATAATCTTAACTCAAACATCAATATTCTACATGAATATAAGGAGATTAGTAGTCAAATACTAAACATTCGGCATAACATTCCGCATAAACATAAGTGAAACATAAAAAAATATGCATCTAGTCATCGTAAATTAACATAAGTAAAACATTAACAATATAAGGCAATTATAAACATAACATTTCAAACAATATAAACAATTTGTTTACATTCAATCATCATGATCAAGATTTTGAAAATCATTATCATTAAGTACATTATCATTGGATTCTTCATCACTAATATATTCGAGCAAAGTATCGTCATTGTCATTTAATTCATCCTGAGTACAGTCTTCATCTGCTTGTAAAATAAGATGGGCTTGGACTTCATCTACTTGAACTATGTTGGGATCGACATCTCTCCTATGGAATGATGATATATCTGCATCTTCTACTGGAATGCCTTCGTTATTGAACTTCATTCTAATTTCTTGATAGACTTCATCTGCATCCTCATCTAATTGACCAATATCCCTTTCATAAAAATCAAAGACATTCCTTTGTTAAAACTTTTTAACAACCTTCCAATTGTTACTCAATACAGTATCATTGACATAAAAAACTTGTTTGACTTGACTTATAAGGACAAAAAATTTTACTAACATTTATGTTAGTAATATGCCCGTTCACTTTCATGTCAGTTAGATCAAACCATTTGTATTTAAGTAGAACAACCTTCTTATCCTTGATGTAGTGTAACTCTAATATTTCACATTTGACACTGTAGAAGTCAATGAAATCATCGTCTTGACATCCTTCAATGACAACCCCATAATTTTGACTTCTAACTCTACTATCTCAATCTTGTATATGAAATCTCACCCTATTAACAATGCAACTTGTGTATTTCTTCCTACAAATATGAGGCCCATATGTCAAACTACATAATGTTATTATCGCTTCTTGCATGTCACGGTTATTTAACCGTATCATCTGTACAACAAATTGAAAATAAATATAAGGATGAGACTTATTATCATATTTTCATTATATGTAATCAATATGAAACTTACTCAATTTTTAAACCATGATACAAACTTCTGCCTATTTCTTTCTTCAACATTAATAATCCCTTTACTGTGAATTGTCTTTTTATGCTCTCTATTTAAAAAAGACAATGACAGTAAGATCTCAGAGTGGATGAAGAAAATTGTAATATGATTGTTTGAATGAAAAGGAATATACGTATTCCATGTATGTATCAACTTTCCCACAATTGTTTAAAATATACCAATGGGTGATTTCGAATTTGTCTTTAGTTAACTCCACATATTTACCCACTCATAATGGCGTAACTTTTTGGGAGAAAATAGACAACCCACCATTATCATGAAAATCAAAGTTACATTCAGGTCTATTAAATCTTGTCTCCACATCAGTTAAGTACAGTGAACAAAAATTCAAGCATTCATTTACTGTATAAGTCTCAACAATAGACCCTTCTGGTTGAGCTCTATTATGTACATATCGCTTAAGAGAGCATAAAAACCTGAACATAATCAGTGATGAATTTAGGAATTGTTACAAACAAATAACATAGAAAAAACTTGTTGAAGTTAATATGAATTACATTTCAATCGGAAACATCCATCGAAATTGAACCGGTCCATAAAGTTTTGCTTTATATGGTAAGTGAATTGCCAAATTAACCATAACATCAAAAAACAATGGAGGGAATAATAGTTCAAGCTTACACATAATCAATGCTATGTCTTTTTCTATTTTATCAAGCTCTTCAACTTTAAGTGTCTTGTAACATAACTGCTTCAAAAAATCTCCCAATTAACCCAAAGTAATGGACACATCCTTTGGTAAACACCCACGTATTCCAACAGGAAGTAATCGTTGCAAAAGTACATGACAATCATGACTTTTCAACACTGACACTTTTCCCTCTTTAACATTCACACAACGGCCTATATTTGACACATACCCATTAGGAAATTTGACTGATTGGAGGAACTGATAGAATGATTGTTGCTCACTTTTTGACATGTTGTAACAAGCAGGGGGAATAACGTGTGACCCATCTTCTCTTCTTTTCAAATGTAAGTCCTTTCTAATATTCATATCTTCTAAGTCAAGTCTAGCCTTAATTGTGTCTTTGGACTTCCAATCAATTCACATGATAGTCCCTAAAATGAGCCACAAATGTTTTTCTTAATATGCATGACATTAAGATTGTGACTCATTAGTAATTCCTTCCAATATAACAAGATGAAAAATATGCTTTTTTTTGTCCAATTCAATTCGACATCATTTCTCTTTCTCTTTCTATTACTTGGGTGTTTTCCAAGTGTAATGTTACCCAAATGTGATAGCTAGTAAACAATATTATCACCGGACAACTGCATCAGAGCTTCACCCAATTCTACTGTGTCATTAATCAGTTTACTTCCTCGCCATTTATGCCCATATTCCAAATAATGACCATAAAAAAAATAACATATTTTACTTTATATCCTCATTAAATAGGTTTGATGGTTACATACAGGACAAGTCATATACCCTTTAGTGCTCCACCAGACATATTTTTATATACTAGGAAATCATTTATAATTCATAAAATAGCAGCATGCATTGTAAATGTTTCGCCTTCAATAACATCAAAAGTTTGTAATCCAAATTCCCATAGATCGTTTAAGTCATCATTTAATGGTTGTATGTATACATCGATGTCCTTACCAGGAGCAGTAGGTCCTGGAATAAGCAAATACAACAACATAAAAGGGTCCTTCATATACTTCCATGGAGGTAAGTTGTATAGGACTAGAATTACCGCCACATACTATATGAAGTACTCATATTATCGAAAGGATTAAATCCATTTGAGGCCAATCCAAGTCAAACATTACGACAATCTTGTGCAAACCACAAAAACCACTTGATGTACCACAAATAGGACACTCCTGAAGATCTTTACTTTCCTTCCAAAAAAGAACACAGTCATATTTACAAGCATGAATTGAAATATATCTGAATCTAAGGGTCCTTAACAGTTTCTTTGCATCATAGTAAGATTGCGGCAACTTGTGTCCAATAGGTAATGCATCGTTTAGTAAGTCAATTAACATGTCAAAGGACTTATTACTCCATTTATTATAAACCTTCAAATGCAACAACTTTATAACAAATGATAGTTGTGAGAAATTTAAGCACCCTAGATATAATTATTCTTAAGCAACTTTTGATAACTTGCCAAAATTAGCTTTTATAATACTACCAATTATTTTAGGCATTCTTATTCCATTCATAGTCTCCATATAATTCCAACAATTTTTTGACATCTCGTCAATCCCATCATCACCATCATCATTAAGTACAAAACAATCTCTTTGTACCGTGCAAGAACTTCCTTCAAACCTTGACAAGGAATATATAAACCATTACATAAGGAATCCAACAAAATACAACAGAGGGATTTTTTCGAACATGTGGCGGGCAGGGAGAATATACCTAAATATGCCACACGAATTCTTAAGTTTTAGCTCCAATCAAACAGAGGAAGAAAAATTCTATAAAAAAACTAATACACAATCACCAACTAATGCAAAAATTGAACATGAAACACAAAAAAGATGAACACAATTAGGGGTTTCACATTGGTTAAAAAATGAAATAAACAACTAGACTCACCTTCGACTATAGGAAGCGGTGGGAGAACTCGAAGAGGTCAAAGAACAAACAGAAAGTGAGAAGGTAGATGAAGATTACAGTAGTTGAGATACAAAAGGAGGACATAAGGCAGATGAAGAGAAGAGGGTCGGTTGAGCTTCAATAGCAAAGTTTCGGTGAAAATGGGGGGGAGGGCACATCATCTTAAGGACGACGTCATCCCATTTATTTTTTCTAACATGTTCACCTTTTTATGAGGAACAAAACTCTGGTTGTCAATGGTAGACAATTCTCTACCAATTATATACAACTTCGCATTTTCTTTACATTCTTAATTTTCTTAATTGATTAATATGTATGAGGTATTCCTATTACAAATAACAAAATGCAAAATTTGTCTTCTGCACTTATATATGCAATTGTTCTTGATTTGCTTTATTTTTTGGAATTACTAATCTTTAATTTTAATTTGGTAGATAAATAAATAAAATTGGAAAAATTTTAAAAATTAGTATTTTCTTTTTGTTATTAGTTGAATTAATAAGGAATGCAAATCATATTTCATTTTTACCAAATTCATCACTAACATAACACCATATACCCTTTAGCCCTTAATCTACCATTAACCTTATTATTTGTATAAAAAGATACATTTAATTTAAATACCTGAGCGTTTTTACGACGGAGTACATTTAGTCGCAGAAGAGCATTTCCGTGACCAACGACCAAACTTAGTGGCAAGTGGTAGACAATTTGCTACCAAATTTCCACATCACCGCCAAAATCGAAACAATCTCTTTACTTTCTTAATTTTCTTAATTGATTAAAATATATGAGGTATTCTTAATACATCATACAAAATAAAAAAAAATATCTTCTCACTTATATATGCAATTATTCTTCATTTGCTTAATTTTTGGCAATGACTAATCTTTAATTTTAATTTGTTAAATAAAAAATAAATTGGAAACTTTTTAAAAGTTAGTATCATATTTTTGTTATTAGTTGAATTAATAGGAAATGCAAACCATATTTCATTGGTACGAATTGAATCAATGTTTAGTGAATATGACAACATCATTCTTGTTCCTTTTATCTACCATTAAGGTTATTACTGGAACCATATACTAGTCGCTACATTTAACATTTGTCGAACAAATACAATAGATCGTAGCAAATTAATTAATAGTACTTCCAAACAACTACAGCAAATAAGAAACGACATCGTTTACCTAAACAAGAAAAATGACATCGTTTTGTATTAGGTTCTCAATCACAACCACAATAAAAGGTTCCTCCATTCTTGTTCAAGCTATCAACATTTCTCAAAATCCTCCATCCTACAAACCACTATCTCCTCTCTTCTATTTGGGTTCTGTATTGTGCTCATCACCGTTGAAGAACCATCATTAACTGAATCGGTATTATTCTTTTGTTCTGTTTTCATTAACAAAGTTATGCTAAGTTTAACTTATATCTTTAGGTGTTTATTATGAGTTCTTAATTATGCATTTGATGTATGGGTTGTGTTTATGGTTATGTTTTGAAGATTATTTACTGTCTGTCTTTATTATTTGTATATGGCTTGGTTTCTTCCCAATAACCTTTAACGCTTCTCTCATCAAAGCTTCGTAACTATTTGATGAAAGGTCTTCAAGAGTATTCTATTTTTATTCATTTCCATTAATAGTAATATAGCCCAATATGGATAATACTATATTTTTGTACATCAGGAATATAGTCATGTATATTCTACTTTAGATTGTAAATTTTGCATATGATACAAACTACACAATAGATTTCTGAAATTTTAGTAAGGGTAACTTTCTTATCATTAGGAACATTAAAGATTTATAAGTGCTAAACTAGACTACTTTCACTTATCATCGAAATTGTAGTTGAACATATCATCATTTTATTCTAAATCGACATTTGTAGAATATACCTCTTAACATTATTAATCAAGGAATGTCGACATGGCAACTAGTTCCTGATGGTACTAATTCATTCCGTTGGGAGGAATGTGACAAAATTCTCCCTACTGAAGAAATAAACAATGAAAAAAAATCTCCCTTTATACATTAATGATCGTTTGCCTTCCATGCGCAATCTTCTGCTTTAAGGTGATTAGTATCATCCGAACAATGTCACTTTCCCTATTATGTACATCTCATTTCCTTTTATGAAGCTATTATATATATTCACATTTGACGGTATATACTACATGTTTTAAGCTTCCTTGAATCTCGAAGATGATATGGATGCCCATAGCGCCGGAAGCGATGTCATAACGATCCATAAAGGATTAGGGAAATCAGTTGTTTTGGAAAATTTGTCAATTCCACAGACTTCTTCTAGTCATTCACATATGCATGTTACTCCAAGTTCGATTCGTTTAATGGTTTACTAATCTGACAATATCTAAGTTCTATACTAATTGTGTTTTAGAAAAACTGTTTCATACTGGCAGTTCATCTAGAGAAATTGTCTTCCATACTAAATCTAGGGACTCATTCACTGTATCCTCTAAAAGTTTAGCTATAGCGAAAACATTGTTACAAGAGGGTGTGAAAAAACCTACACCTGAGGGAATAACTATCACTGTTTCAATCGGTGCCTTTGAATGTGTAAGGACCCTTCTTAGGAATCCAGACATCGGGGACTCATTTACCTTTACCGACTCTCATGTCATTTGGAATCTAAAAAAAATAATTATATCATTGTCATTTATCGATGCAATCAACTAGACTTAGCTTTAAAGTTGATTTATTATTGTATATGTAAGAATTTATCAAACAACCTCTCTACTAGTTAGGCGTCAAGGTGCGTATTATTGAGTATGGACTATTATTGTTCTTGTTCTATAACTATAAGAATTGTTAACCTTCTAGTTCAAAGTTCATACTACTCCATATATCATATTATTATATTGATACAATTATTAAAATTTTTATAACTATTTTTTACATTGTTAGTAAATATTAATGATTAATTAATACTACTGTTTAACACTTAAAATTATGTTGTTTGTGTTTTTCCAATAATACGTTGTAACATTCAAAACAAATCTCCAATAAAACATATCTTAACTATGATAGATTATAAAAATATTAGTTTAATAATTTCGAAAAGAGTGAACCGTTTGGTGACGATTTTGGCAAACGGTCATCAAATGTGTTGCAAATTACTGTGGAACCTTTGGTGATAATTTTCAGAAATCGTCACTGAATGTGGACCATTTAGTGACAATCAAAACCAAATTCATCACTAAATGTAGATCCTTTGGTGACGCTTCTCAAATATCGTCACCAAATGGTTACTTTTAGCGATAATGTGAAAAACGTAGCAAAAAACACATAGCTAAATGTCTATGAACCTTTGGTGACGATTGTTGAAAATAGTTACCAAACGTCTGTTTAGTGATGATTTTACATAATCGTCGCCTAATGTGAACCCTTTGATGACGATTTCAGAAATTTGGTCACCAAATGTTTACCAAATTATGGTGACGATTTCTGAAAAGCATCACCAAAAGTTCATTTAACGACAAATGTTTAAAATCGTCACCCAATGTGGACCATTTTGTGACGATTTTTAGTAATCGTCACTAAATGTTCACCATTTGGTGACAATTTTTGACATTGGTCACCAAATGTTAATCCTTTTGTGATGTTTTTATAATTAGTTTCTAAATGCTCAGTTTTAATGACAATTTTAAAATCGTTGCATTATGGTCGCTTTTAGCGACGATTTTTGAAACATCGCCAAAAAAATGTAGCTAAATGTCTACTTTGTTGTAGTGATATATGCTTGATTTATTTTTGTTGTTATATGGTGTAACACTTGCTTTGTTAACTCTTAATAAAGACATGTATGCAACAAGTGCTTGCATAACGAAAAGATATCCAGGCTAGCTCATAAGTAGTATCGTTAAAAAACACTTATAGATAAGCTCTATGGTATTCACACCTAAACAACAACCGGCATTTATGCAATCTTGCATCCCTAAAAACATAAGTTTTCTCAAATATAGTTTCGCACTCC
This sequence comes from Erythroxylum urbanii, assembly GCA_027568935.1. NCBI lineage: Eukaryota > Viridiplantae > Streptophyta > Magnoliopsida > Malpighiales > Erythroxylaceae > Erythroxylum > Erythroxylum urbanii. Next base: position 10,017,962 of record JAOQML010000002.1, read on the forward strand.
AAAAGATACATACTCATTAAACAACATTCTCAAGATACAAAAGATATAGATTCACTTATAAGCAATCTCACATCCTTAAAAGATGTAGACTCACTCGGAATTAGTCTCACACAAACGAAAGCACAGAATCGCTCAAACACAATCTTATGCTCTATAAAATACTAGCAAACCTTCGATGAAAAAATAAACACACTCAGATGTAGTCTCATACCTTAAAAGACAGACTCGCTAATATAAAGTCTTTCACTGCAAACAATGCAGATTCTTCAATACATAATCTTACATCAAAAGCCGCAGAATTGCTAATATATAGTGTCACATCAAACAAGACGGAGACTTGCAAACTTGCGGCCTCGTGCACTACAGGATGCAAAGCTATAAATTTGTGGTCTCACGTTTGAAAAGTTACATAGTCGTAGTCTTATAGCCTTACACTCTACAAGATAAAGAGTTCCAAAGATGCAAATATCGAGCTCATTAAGATATAGAGCCTCGTACACGCAGTTTCATACTCAATAAGATGATGACATACAATCTCGTACTTGAAATGATGCAAAATTATAGCCTTGCCTTCTCCAATGTGCCTCACAAGAATTAAGACATTTAATGACAACTTTTTGTGACATTTAAATATTTCGTCACAAATATGATAGTCATTGTGACCAAAAATTTATAATTCACTATTACTTTCATTATTTGTGATAAATTATTACGTAGTCACTAATGGTATAGTACTACCAAGACTTTTACAATTGCGTCGTCAATAATATAATATATTATTTATGTCAATAATAGCTTTGTCACTCTTAAGTTGTCACTAATAGTATTAAATATTTAGCGTCTACACCATTTTAGCAAGAATGAAATGTAATTGTGACAAAATAAATTATTGTCACTATTATTATTCATTATTCGTTATTGTGACGAGAAAATTGATTTTCACTTAATTGATATATTTTTATGATGACGATTGTCGTCAATATAAGTGAAAATAGTTAGTGGCAATAATATATCATCACAGTAGTATATGAACTACTATGGTCATTATTATTCAAAATGATAGTGACAAGAAATCTTCTCATCACACAAATTTTAAAATAATTGTAACCAGAAATCTTGTTGTCACATAAATTTCATACCTTTTATGACTAAAATTATAGCTAATATAAGCTCAACAAATTAATGTCGATTAAATATCGTTATAATAATAAACTTACCCTTATGGTCAATATTATTCAAAATATTATTGTCATTTTTAGGAAGTTGATTCATATGTAATCTATTCTTGTTAAACTGTGTTGTTTTTGGGAAGTTGAAAACCAACGACTGCATTTTCAACTAATGCTACACGGGTAGGAAAAAACATAAGAGACACAATTATGTTTTCAATCGGCGATCATATACTACATGGGCTAAAAAGAGAGACAAAAAACGTAGAAAACTTTACACGTTGGAAGAAAAAACAAAACCCTAGTTTACAAATAATGTCTATTGTTTTACTACTCTCTTACAAACAATATCCTACCACTTAGAAAGGAGAAGTACTCTATAACTTAAAAGTAGAAATACTCACTGAGACAAAAAGTACTTTAGGCAACACTAAATTTGTAACATTTTAGAACGTGTTGTTTAAAACTAATGTAATGTAATAGTTTTCAAACCGTTGCCTTTATTAATATTAATAGGCAATGCCAATAGTAATTTGTTTCCATATATTTAAAAAGACAACAAAATTGAAATATTGTTGCTATGAATTTTTATATAAGCAACAATTAAATTTGTTGCAACTTTACACAATAATTAATGGTTATAATAAGCAACGTTTGACTCAGACTCAGTTAGGCTGAAGCCCTACCTAAAATTTTGTATTTGAGCTCATGCCTCACTTGAGGCTTCTAGTCTGAGCCTGAGCATAATCAAGTATAACCAAACTCTATTAAATATATTATTTAAATTTTTAAAATAAAAATAATTTCATTTTTTAAAACTTTAAACTTTGGATCAAGTTAGACCAGACAGTCTGAGCTCGACCTAAAACTTAAAAATATTAAAAACCTAAACATGGTTTAAAATATGATCAACTCAAGCCGAGTCTTGCCAAATTAGATCGGAATGGGCAAACTTTTTCATAATTAACAATAATTAAAGTATTATTATTTTAAATTATATATCATACTTTATATATAACAAATAAATAGTTTTTATGCATATAGTTTACCCTTTATATATATATATATATAGTTTTATGCAAATATTAATATTTTAGTGAGAAAAAAAAGTGATATATAATAAGGCTTATGAGGGGATTATAAGACTATTTAAGGAACAAGGATATAGTTAAATATAGTTTTTTAGGGCCATCACAAGTTCATTAGTACTGTTGATTATTAGCAGTCTGGACTCGTCGACGGTTTACTCGTCTTTGTCTCCAGTAACCTCTAGCTCTTCGGCGAACAACATACCCTCAAATTTAGTCAAGCATCTCCCTTCTTTTTATAATTTGATTTTATGATCTGTGCATGTATATTTTAATGTATGTTTTGACTTGTTTTCTCATCCATTGAAGGTTTTGATTATGCTTTTTGATGAAACGGGTGCTTTATTATTAACTTGTCAATTTTAAAAATCACTTTTAGGAATTTGGGGATTTCATTTAGAATTTATAAATCTTCAGTTTGCTATTGTAGTTCTGATTCTAATGTTTGTGAACTTGGATATAATTATGTGATCTTATAATGTTTGTGCTCCCAGATGTTAGAATGTTTTTAGTGAAAGCCGACTAGCACTGCTCATATAAAAATGTCATATAACACTCTTGGGATATTTTGTAGTGAATCTCTGTTATAGGAAGTTTGGGAATGAATCCTACAGTGATACTCATATCCTTTCAGTTCAAAACATTGCATATGAATAATCTTGGATTATTAAAGTCTTACTGAAATGAATAATTATCGAGTGAAAGCATTTAATTGATGAAACGGGTAGGATTAACGTATAGTAATTTATGATAAATTAGAATTTCACTGTAATCCATTTATGTAATCTTTTTAAAATCAGGATCTTGATTTAAACACCAACCCTTTATAGCTGATTTATGATTGATAGCACCAACTGCTTAATAGACATAAGTTGCCAGGAACTCTATACTCCTTAAAATTCTATGTTGAACATGTCTTTTAAGATTTCAATTTAAATTCTAAAGTTTCAGATCATTTATCTAGTGTGCATGGTTATAACGCCTATATTATTAATTCTCCTTAAAAAGAGAAAGTGACTGGCTTGTTAGCCCAATTGGGATCTAAATCTTGGCGTGCACAATTAACATGCATGTGACTCCAACTGCAACCGCCTATGTCCCTAACGCTGCGTTTGGTTACTGTCTTCTGAGTGCAGAGACGGAACGAGACGGAAATTTGGAGACGGAACAGAACAAAAATTAGAGACAGTAAGGTGTTTGGTAGTGATGGACAAAACAGAAAAGACTGTCTCCGTCTCGAGGACAAAAATGTGTTTGGTTGCAGTGGACAAAACATAAAAATAGTGTCAATGACAAAAATATCCCTACAGTATAATATGCTTTGAAATATGTAATTCATTGATTAATTTATAATTGTATCAATATTTATTTTAAGTGTA
>JAOQML010000002.1:10021697-10033133 GCA_027568935.1 Erythroxylum urbanii
TGATAACACTCATCTATCACTCACTATTCTATATGCCATTACTGTCTACGAAGTGCTTCATCTCTTTCCACAAACCATCTCGTCCACTACATAGTTCTGAAGTGTTGCTTCTCTCATCTTCTCAGTCTGGATGACAGCGTTGGTGGCCGGTCAGAGATCCACATTAAATGCTTACTCATCTTTAACATCGTTTCGTGACTCTTGGTTGAGTCAACATGCAGAGGGCAGCTTTGAAGACGATGAGATGGATTGGAGTTTCTGGGTATCGAAAGTGTGACAGAGAGGCGAGAGGAATACATGCACTATACAATAAAATAGAAACCAACTTCTATACAACAAAGAGGCAAGAGGAATACATGCACTATACAACGTCATTACCTTTAGAACAATACATACAGTATCATTCTCGTTCTATTTAACAAGACATGCTGGTGATAAAATCTTTTTTAAAAAAACAAAGACATGCTGGTGAAACAACGATTGATAACCGCCTGGTAAAACGATGAGTAACGCAGCAATGAAGTAAGTAACATAGTCATAGAAACGCAGCAGTGAAATAACGCAGAAATGCAGTAGTAAAAAATTGTAGAGAGATAAAAAGCAAGCACAGAGAAACGTCTTTTACAGATAACGCAGTAAACATAAACCAACTTGGACTAGGAAGATCGTTGGACTAGGAAGATTGTAGCAGGGCGATGCAGAAGAGAGTCGGCGGCACAGAAAGCCAGAAACGATTGTAGAATATAAAAAAAACCTGTTTTCAAAACTCACAGAAACATCTTTTTAACGTTTCTTTAAAACTGTTGTAGTTTTTTTATTTTTAGAAACGTAAAACGGCAACAAACTTATCCAAACATATTTTAATAAATTGTTTATTTTTTTATAAAAACCACAACTAAAAATGAGAAAAAAATGAAACCAAACGGTCCCATAGGTAATGACTTTTTGTGAAGATTTTGTTTTGGTAGCTAATGTTATTTAGAGACAAAATTTTATTTTAAATTTAAATATTATTATAAATTTTGAAAACAAATTTATTTTAATTTATTACAATTTTTAAGGAAATTTGAAATATAAATATGTTACATTTTATAATTAATGTTGGTGACATATTTTTTAAATAATAATAAATTAAAATAAAATAAAAATATAAAATGGAATGCATTTTATATACAAAAATATTTACACATCATTTACAAACTAAGAGTCCTCATTGTCGTCACTACCACTAACATATGCAGAACTTAGTAATTTTTTAACCATATTTTAAAGCTTGTTCACTTCTTTTATATTACAATCTAACTTAGCCTTTGGTTCATGGTTCTCCTCTTGAAGCACTGTCATATATGTGGTCGTGATGAAGATGCACCAACAGGCTTAGGGCAATACCCAAGATCTTTGATATAGCCCGATCTTGTACTAAAGACATTGTTGCAAATGTCATCGACATTGGGCTAATTTCTCTCAGACAATGACGTCTGCAACAACTCCTACATCTTGTCCTAGAATTTAAAGTACAAAATCGAGTTAACTAAAAAACTATTACTTACTTTTACATAGAAAAATAAATTGTAATATTAATTTGTTTGTACTTACATAATTACTTTGTGTTTCTTCAAACGTCCAACCTTGACCTTCCTTATATTGTGTTAGCTTATACGGTGTGATCCTATCGCACTCCTGTCCTTGGAGTTATGTTTGGCTCTATTATATGAATTTAAAAAATTATAACCAATTATAATTTATTATATTAAGAAATAGAATAATAAATTGAAAACGTTACATATACAAATTCTTGTCGGACGACAACAAATGATTTGGAGCTAGTGTTATGAGGAGTTTTCATTTTTGCTCTGTTCACATTGGCTTTCTCACACTTTTCCTAAATTAAGAGAAGTAATCATGAAATGTATAAACAAAATTAATGGAAGGAAATATGAAAAAAAACCTGAAACTTCACTGAGGATAATAATCACACATTTTACTCCAATTTTTTGGAGTCACCGATTCTAGAACATGTCTCCTTACCTCTTCATCGGAAGGGAAAGAATGGTAATATTTATGAAGTCTATATTGATGATCCTTCACTCTTTGTTTCAACAGTGAACTAACACTGCTTGAAACCTCAGACGTGCCGATATCAACGATATTGAGCTTCATCTGTTAAGAACATGTATAAGTTATTAATTTTGTTAAGTAAAATCGCAATACATATAATCAAATGAATTGAAATATTAACGAAACTTTGTCCAAAGCATTTTGGAGTAATTGTCTTCCTTCAACTGCCTGACATGCTGAAGGCAATACAACTCATTCCTCACAAAGACACCTAACTCATTGGCCAATTTTGTAGATTGGATCTTATCTAGCGGGCGGCGTTGCGTAGGATCAATGGTCATAGACAATTTGCTGTTCATTGCAACATTCATCCGTTGCAACTCAGCTCCTTTTGTCTTACCTCTACCTCATTTTCTAATACTAGTATTGGAACCTGAAAATAAAAAATTCATAATAAGAAAAACACACTAAACATGTAATGAGTAATTTCAACATTAAGGTAAATATGTTTGGTTAACAATAATAGACCTGACGATCCCTCATAACTAACAGACGATGTTAGTAAAGGTTGTTGCTGGCTTTCTTCATTCGATGATGCAATTATTGGTTGTCCTGTGGAGGAACTTCTTTGGTTGTTGCCACCTCCTTTTCTTTGTTTTTACTAGGTGCCATTATAATGAACCTGTGTAAAATGAAATATGAACATAATGTATAATCTTAACTCAAACATCAATTTTTCACATGAATATAAGGAGTCAAATACTAAACATTCGGTATAACATTCTGTAAAAAAATAATTGAAATATTAAAAATATGGATCTAGTCATCGTAAATTAACATACGTAAAACATCAACATCATAAGGCAATTATGAACATAACATTTCAAACAATACAAACAATTTATTTACATTCAATTATCATGATCAAGATTTTGAAAATCATCATCATTAAATACATTATAGTTGGATTCTTCGTCACTAACATATTCGAATAAAGTATTTTCATTATCATTTAAGTCATCATAAGTATAGTCTTCTTTTATTTGTAAGATAAGATGAGCTTGGACTTCATCTAGTTGAACTGTGTTGGGCTCGATATCTCTCCTATGGAATGATGATATATCTGTATCCTCATCCAATTGGCCAATATCCCTTTCATAAAAATCAAAGACATTATATTGTTGAAACTTTTGAACAACCTTTCAATTGCTACCTAATATAATATCATTGACGTAGAAAACTTATTTAGCTTAACTTGCAAGGACAAACGGATCATTATCATACCATATCTTATTAAAATTTATGCTAGTAATATGCCCATTCACTCTCATGTCAGTTAGATCAAACCATTTGTATTTAAGTAAAACAACCTTCTTATCCTTGATGTAGTGAAGTCAATGATTTCGTCGTCATGACATCCTTCAATGATAACCCCATTAGTTTGACTTCTAACTCGACTATCTCGATCTTATATGTGAACTCTCACCCCATTAACAATGCAACCTGTGTATTTCTTTTCACAAATATGAGGCTCACATGCCAAATTATATAATGTTATTGTCGCTTCTTGTACCTTACGGTTATGTAATCGTATCATCTGTATGACAAATTGAAAATAAATATGAGGATGAGACAAATTCTCTTATTTTCATAATTTTTAATCAATATGAAACTTACTCAATTTCGAAACCATGATACAAACTTCTACCTATGTCTTTCTTCAACATTAATAATCTCTTTGTTGCAAATTATGTCTTTGTGCTTTCTATTTTAAAAAAACAATGACAGTAAGATGCCAGAGTGAATGAAAAAAATTATAATATGATTGTTTGAATGAAAAGGAATATACATACTCTATGTATGTATCGACTTTCTCGTAATTGTTCAAAATATACTAATGGCCGATTTTGAATTCGTCTTTATTTAACTCCACATAATCCACACCAAGTGACCTAACTTTTTGGAAGAAAATAGACAACCTACCATTGTAATGAAAATTAAAATTACGTTTTTGTCTGTTAAATCTCATCTCCACTTCAGTTAAGTAGATTGAACAAAAAGTCAAGCATTCATTTGCTATATAAGCCTCTACAATCGACCCCTCTAATTGAGCTCTATTACGTACATAATGCTTAAGAGAGCATAAAAACCTGAGCATAAACAGTTATAAACTTAGGAATTGTTATAAACAAATAACATAGATAGCTGGTAAATAATATCATCACCGGACAACTACATCGGGGCTTCACCCAACTCTATTATGTCATTAAACTGTTTACTTCTTCGCCTTCTATGCCTATGTTCCAAATAACGACAATGACTCGTATAACATATTTTATTTGGTATCCTTTTTTAATATGTTTGATGGTTAGACACAGGACAAGCCATATACCCTTTAGTGCTCCACTTAGACAAATTCCCATAAGCTGGGAAATAATTTATAGTCCACAACATAGCAGCATGCATTGTAAATGTGTTGCCTTCAACAACATCAAAAGTTTGTAATCCAAATTTCCATAGATCGTTTAATTCATCAATTAAAAGTTGCATGTATACATCGATGTCCTTACTAGGAGCAATAGGCCCTGGAATAAGCAAAGAAAACAACATAAAAGCCTCCTTCATACACTTCTATTGAGGTAAATTGTATAGGATTAGAATCACCAGCCATGTGTTATATGAATTACTTATATTACCGAAAGGGTTAAATCCATCTGATGCCAATCCAAGTCTAACATTATGACAATCTTGTCCAAACCATGGAAACTTTCTATCAAGCTCTTTCCATGCCAATGAGTCTGCTGGATGACGCATAATGTTATTATCAATGTGTTTCTCTTTATGTCACCTCATATCTATGGCTGTTTTTATTGACATAAAAATTATTTGTAATCGTGGTTTAATGGGAAAATATCAAAGGAATTTATTCGGTATCTTTTTCCCCTCTCCCATCATCCACCTACCACTTTGATGTACCATAAATAGGACACTCTTGAACATCGTTATTTTCCTTCCAAAAAAGAACACAGTCATACTTACAAGCATGAATTGAAATATATTCCAATCCAAGGCCCTTAACAGTTTCTTCGCATCATAGTAAGATTTCGACGACTTGTGTCCAATAGGTAATGCATCGTTCAGTAAGTCAATCAACATGTCAAAGGGCTTTTTACTCTATTTATTATAAACCTTCAAATTTAACAACTTCACAACAAATGATAGTTGTGAGAAATTAGAGCAACCCGGATATAATTATTCTTGAGCAACTTTCAATAACAATTGAAAATTATCTTCTATAATACTACCAATTATGTTAGGCATTCCAGTCTCATTCATAGTCTCCATATAATTTTGACAATCTTCTAACATCTCGTCAATCCCATCATCACCATCATCATTCACATCATTATCATTTTCATCATTATTGTAACTCTAATCATAACATGTACAGCCACTTCTACTACAACTTGTTCCTTTTCACCATGATAAAGCCATAAAGTATAGAATTTTTCTATACCTTAGATCAGCAAGTGATTATACACATCTTGATTTTGGAAGTCCACACTTAAGTAATCGATGCATGGACAATGAATACTACATTCATCACCCTTTTAATCTTTTATAAGTTGCATGAAACTCTTAAGTCCTTCTACGTATTCAGTTGACTATTTTCAATGACATATCCAACTCTTATCCATTTAGCTATATAATAAAACCTATGTAATTAAAAACGTTGTTTCAGTCCATACGCACCAATTATGTAAACAATATACAATAAAATGAAATGAAAACTGATATATAAATCAATTAATTAGCAAGCTAATTAGTAAGATGATTATTACTTGTTTGCAAGGACAATAATGGTTACTACTAATTCGCATTCAGAACAATTGCTTTTGTTAAACATGTAATGGGCAGGGAGAATATAACTAAAGATACACACAAATTCTGTAGTTTTGGCTCTAATCAAATAGAGGAATATAAAATCTGCAAATATAACTATGATAAAAGAAATGTAAGCAGTATAACAACGAAAAGATGAGGAACCACAAAAGTCCAAATGTAACTGATCTTTGTCGTGTATGCCAACTAAAAATGTAACTAATTAATATTATATAATTTATTAGTATTCATATTTAAAAAATTGATGCATTAATTATTTGTCCTAACACTTAAAAGCTCCTTTATTTTGCTAACTCATTATAAATGCTTAATCATTAGAAATCATCATCTTTATAGTTATATTCATATTACCTTCTTAAGATACTATACATTTAATAAAGGATAAAAGGAAATGCAAAGATGTAATTATAAACTAAGTCCAATTCTAAGAAACTTTTATTTCACTAAATCTGAAATTTTATAAGTAATAACATAATTTTAAGTCCAATATCAGGTTTAACTTGAGTTTATATACATATTTTGTAAAGCTATAATTATAAAATGTTACATACTTTGGACTTGCAAAGCAAGTTATATGTATTTATAATTGGACCTTGAACTAATTCCTTTTTTCTCAATAGGACTTTTTCATACTGTTCTCTTATATTTTCCTATACCTTTCTTTAGTAAAGTAGAGTAACAACTCCATTGAATATTTTTATCTAATACCTGATCCCCTTTCTGTCAAAAGCATTCGAAAACTTCAAAGATAATGAATATTTGGTTTCCATATCAAAAGATCCTTTAATGAATAAACATGCATCGATGCCTTCCTCTAATGATGATTCGTCTACATAGACAATTCAAATTTGTGGTTATTTCTCTTGTTCCTTGACAACTCTCTTATCATTAATTAAAGCCTCCCCTGCAATGCATCTCTCTTTACTAACAATGTATATAGCTTCCAATGTTATAAATCAAAATAAAAAATTGACAATGTCGAACTTAGAAATAAGACCACAACAATGGAACACTCATTTGCCCCTTAATTTTCCTGAAGATAAAGAAAATTAAAAATTTACATTTTTATTAATCTTATGCTGCTCGCCACTCTAAGTATGGAATATAAACACTAGCAAGTTGCCATAGGAACAACAAATTTCCATTAAAAACTTTCTTCAAACACTTTAAATGTATGAAATTTTCATCCCAAATCACCTAAAAAATTATGTCTTATTCCTTCCTAAATGTACTATTAGACATTGCAAAGCTAAATGCACCACACATTATCAAAACAAATGAAAAAACACTCCAAAAAACATCCAAACTGTGAGGTAGTTTCTCTTACAATACTACTTCTAAATCGTGAAAGAAAAAGTGTTGAATTACTAACCTCGACCAAAGGACAGGAGGATGCCAACTAGAGAAGACAGAAGCACACAAACGTCAATGAGGAGAAGACAAAATGACAACAACCAACAGAGGAAAAAACTAGAAGCAAGTGTAGGGGAGATGAAAATTTAGGGGGGAAGATGAGCTCGTCTGTTTTTCATTTAACAGACGTTAGGATAACGTTGTTTGTCATCCCATGAATGACATCGTCCAGCATTTGTTTAAATTTTTTTAGTCTTGTACATTTGGCAACGAAACAAATGTAAAACGCTTGCTATGAAAAAAGAATAGCGTCGCAAATTGTTCAACATTCCGCGACCAATCCACATTTCGTAGCCAAATACCATACTTAGTCACTTAAATTGGAATGAAAACGAAGTCATTTAATTTTTCTTATCCGATACATTTGTAGACGAATATACATATCGTCGCCAAATGTTAAACTTTTGCTACGAAAATAGAATAGCTTCGCAAATTGTTCAAGATTCCGCGACCAACCCCGTCCTTAAGTCACAAATTGTAGACAATTTGCTACCAAATTTCACATTGTCACCCAAATACTTTCTTAATTTTCTTAATTGATTAATATATGAGGTGTTTCTAATACATCATACAAAATGTTAAATTAATATTCTCACTTATATATGCAATTGTTCTTCATTTGCTTAATTTTTGGGAATGACTAATCTTTAATTTTAATTTGTTAGGAATAATTTTCTAATTGTATTACAATGTCTTGTTAAATTATTATAATTTAGTTTTTCTAAATTACAATAATTAAAATGTATAACTTTTTTATATACATTTTTTGAAATTATAATAATCAAAATGTATAATATTCTGAAAATTGTAAGTCAATTATAATTTCTTTGAGCGATCAACAAATTAATTTGCAAATAGTTTTCAATTGAATAATTTAATTTTTATTTCAAATTATGTTTTATTTGGAATAGGAAAATAAATTTATTAAAAAATATTTACGAAGGACTTTGGCGACAAACCATGTATTAGTCGCTACATCTGACGTTTGTCGACCAAATACAATAGATCATAGAAATTAATTAATAATACTTCTAAACAACTACTGTAAATAATAAATGGCATCGTTTACCTAAATAAGAAAAACGACGTCGTTTTGTATTAAGTTTTTAAAGACAAAAACAAAAAAGGCTAATATATTCTCATTTACGCCGTCAATATTTCTGAAAATCCTCTCTTCTGTTTGGGTTATGTATTGTGGCCATCACCGTCAAAGAACGATTATCAGCTGAATTAGTATTATTCTTTTGTTTTATTTTAATCAACGAAGTTGTGCTAAGTTTAACTTATACCTTTATGTGTGTATTTTGAGTTCTTAATTATTCATTTGATGTATGAGTTATGTTTATGGTTGTGTTTTGAAGATGATTTACTGCCTGTCTTTGTTATTTGTATATGGGTTGGGTTCTTCCCGACAATCTTTAATGCTTCCCTCATCAAAGCTTCGTAACTATTTGATGAAAAGTCTTTAAGAGGATTTTACTTTTATTCATTTCTCACACTTTCATATCATTGGGCATATTGAAGATGTATAAGTGCTAAACTGGACTACTTTCACTTATCATCAAAATTGGAATTGAACATATCATCATTTTATTCTAAATCGACATTTGCAGAATATACTTCTTAACATTATTAATCAAGGAATGTCGACATGGAGACTATTTCCAGATGGTACTAATTCATTCCGTCTGGAGGAATGTGGCAAAATTGTCCCTACTAAAGAAATAAATAATGCAGAAAAAATCTCCCTTTCATACATTAATGATCGTTTGCCTTCCATGGCCAATCTTCTGTTTCAAGGTGTTTAGTATCATCCGAACAACATCACTTTCCTTATTATGTACATCCTATTTCCTTTTATGAAGCTATTATATATATTCACATTTGATGGTATATACTACATGTTGTTTTAAGCTTCCTTGAATCTCGAAGATGACATGTATGCCCATAGAGGCGGGAGCGATGTCACAACGATTTGTAAAGGATTAGGAAAATCAGTTGTTTTGGAAAATTCGTCAATTCCACAGACTTCGTCTAGTCATTCACTTATGCATGTCACTCCAATTTCGGTTCGTTTAACGGTTTACTAATATGACAATATCTAAGTTCTATACTGATTGTGTTTTAGATAAACCGTTTCATACTAGCAATTCATCTAGAGAACTTATCTTTCATACTAAATCTAGTGACTTATTCACTGTATCATGTACAAGTTTAGCTATAGCGGAAACGATGTTGCAAGAGGGTGTGAAAAATCCTACACCTGAGGGAAGAATTATTACTGTTTTAATTAGTGCCTTCCAACGTGAAAGGATCCTTCTCGAAATTCCAGACATCGTAGACTCATTTACCTTTACCGACTCTCATGTCACTTGGAATCCAGAAAAATAATTATATCATTGTCATTTATCGATTCAATCGACTGGACTCAACTTTAAAGTTGATTTATTGTTGTATTTGTAAGAATTTGTCAAACAACCTCTCTACTAGTTAGGGGTCCAGCTGCGTACTATTGAGTGTGGATTGTTATTGTTCTTGTTCTACGACTGTATGAATTGTTAAACTTTTAATTCAAAGTTCATAATACTTCATATATCATATTATTATATTGATACAATTATTTAAATTTTTGATAACTAATTTTTGCAATGTTAGTAAATATTAATGATTAATTAATACTATTGTATAACACTTAAAATTATGTTGTGTGCGTTTTTTCAACAATATGTTATAAATATTCAAAACAAATCTTCAATAAAACATATCTTAACTATGATAGATTATAAAAATGTTAGTTTAACAATTTTAGAAAATGTCAACCCTTTGTTGACGATTTAGGCAAATGGTCACCAAATGTGTTGCAAATTGCCGTAGAACTTTTGGTGATGATTTTCAAAAATTGTCATCGAATGTGGACCATTTAGTGACAATTTTTAGAAATCATCACTGAATGTGTACCATTTAGTGATGATGCTGATGTTTTAGTCACGCTTCCAAATATCATCACCAAATCACTTTTAGGGACAATGTCAAAAATGTAGTAAAAAACCAAACATCTTTTTATTGATGATTTTGTATAGTCGTTGCCAATTGTGAACCCTTTGGTAACGATTTCAGACATTGGTCACTAAATGTTTAACAAATTATGGTGATGATTTCTGAAAAGCGTCACCAAAAGTTCATTTAGTGACGAATTTCTAAAATCGTCACCCATTATGGATCATTTTGTGACGATTTTTGGTAATCGTCACTAAATATTCACCATTTGGGGACAATTTTTGTCATTCGTCACGAAATGTTGTTCCTTTTTGTGACGTTTTTTTTGTTAGTCTCTAAAGGATTAGTTTTAATGACGATTTGTAAAATCGTCGCAATATGATAACTTTTGTCGACGATTTTTTGAACGTCACAAAAAAACGTAGCTAAATGTCTACTTTGTTGTAGTGACATAAATCAAGAAATATTGATGCTTGAAGCAATTAATATCGCTCAAATAACTTGTAAAGTTACTCTTCCACATATCATTTTGATAGATAAGTGATCAGTCGTCGGGAACTCTCAAATAATAAAATTTCCTAACTAACCTAACTACTATATAGCAGGGCAAGTCAGGGTCGATCCCACAGAGAACTAGGGTGCGCTAAAGCTATTCTAATGCTGTCTAAAAAGAAAACAATAAAAAAACCTAAATTTGAGAGACATTGAAACTAAATAAACAAGACAACTAACGACAAATAAGCAAACAAACAAGAAATAAATAACAAATACGAAAAGCTGGGCGGAAGATAAATCCAAGATTTTGGACTTATAATTGATTCTCGAAACAGATAAATTGTGATTGGTCTACAATGCTAGCCCATAGTTTTGAACAAGCTCTCAAACACTCAGTTCTTCCAATTTTAGATAGGTCATATATGATAGAAAACCTGCTCCTAACCACGAGGCAACCTATAATAAGCCCTCTAGATTTAACGAAGCAGCAACATTTAACACACTAGGGAATGACTAACCTAAGCCATAATCACACAAGCTCGGACTAAGTAACCTAAAAAATTGAAATCC